>OVAY01001299.1:0-31840 GCA_900406395.1 Kernera saxatilis | reverse complement strand
CGAACCGAACCGAAATTAATTTCGGTTATTTTCGGTGAAATTTTTAAAAACCGAATAACCCAAAAACCGAAAAAACCGACCCGAATCGACCCGAATCGCAGGCCTAGTCTTGCTTATCCATCTCATCAAACCGGTCACAGTGAACCACCAAAACGAACCGTTTGGTTGATTGGTAACCTCCGTATCAGTTTGTACAATGCTACAACAAAACAAAAACGGAGCAGCTTCCGTGAAATGGCAGAGAATCAACATTCAACAGCGAAAGAGAAAGAGACCAAAACCGCTCTTCTTCAGGAACTTTGAAACACTTTCACATTTCTACCTACAGTATTAACCATACTTGTCGGAGAGTCCTCTGGCCCATGGGCTTTGCTCTTCCGACCATATAATCCGGGCCCCGAGCATCGAGCACCATCTTAGATTCAGAAGAGCTGCTGCCCGATGCTCCTGAGAGTTTCTGAACACCTCGATTATCTTTGCTTCGGCTTCAGGGTCTTCGCTCATGACGAAATTTTCCTCAAGCTCTGTTTTCTTCTCCTGAAGACTCTCTTTGACTTCTTCTTCGAGCATTCTTAGGCTGAGAACATTCAACGCTTCTATTGCTGTTGTATGATACCCTTTTTCCACGTAACAAGTGAAAACAAAATGGCACGTCGTTGGATCTGGATTCACTTTCTCTCGGTACATTCGCACCACTATGTACTCAATGAAATCAATCATTCCCTGCAGACAAAAAAGTGATGTGTATGCTAAAGCAGTTTATTCGCTTTCATTACTTTCAGCCTTCTTACGACAAATATCTTTACCTTCTCAAATGCTTTACGCAAAATGGTGTTGTATGATAAGACATCGAGACGTATCTCTTCCAATGCAGCTTGGTCCAAGAGATTGAGTGCCTCCTCAAAATTCTCATCATTCAACAAAATCTAAGAGGAAACACAAACCTTTAGTTAATAGAAGTCGCACTGTATCTAATCCAGAAACAAAGAAATGAACATCGATAAGCAAATTCCACCGAAAATTTGGAAATTCTAAGTGTGAATAATTGTTCAAGAAAATATGTTATGTGTGTGTTCCCTTTGTAGGATTTTTTTTCTTTTTTGAATTGAATACTTGTAGCAAATTCTTGAAAAAGGATGGCATTAAACTTTTAAAACTGTAATCAGATAATAATTACCTTCATCAGAGCAGTAAACGTAACCCCTATTGGAGGAAAACCGTCACGGATCATCATAGAAACTAGCGCACAAGCTGATTCATAAGAGTAAATAATGCTGCAACAATCAATCATTATATTGTAGGTAGCAGCGTCGGCAGGGTAGCCACGTGCTTTCATACGCTTGAATATTTTGATCACCATGTTAGTCTGCATGTCAATTAAGAATAACAATCAACATTTTAGCTGACGCAGTGTAAACTTTAAAAGAGCTATTAGACAATGAAAACTTACTTCATTTGCCTCAAGAAGTGAATGAAGCACTATGTTGTATGTACCCGTTTCTAGATACATATTCTCAGCTCTTTGCAGGTGTCGGATCATCTCATTCACCATACCTTCAGCTCCGAGGGCTCTCAGCTGGAGAAAGTAAAAGGAAAGGGTAAACAATAAGTTCATTGTTCTGAAAGATAACACACACACACGCAATGCCGAAGTAAAGATTGATAGTATCGCCTCGAAAGGGATTTTCCAGCTGCTTTTTAAATGAATAACATCACATCTGATTCATCTGCTTCAAACAGATCAAGAACTATCTATATAGAGAAGAAACTAACCACATTCCGCCTTGAGATAGGACTGTGCTGAAAACCATTTCTCACCATGTCCATTTCTATAGCGTTAATCCTTTTACAACAATCTACTTGGGACAGCATGTTGCCCTCTTCATATGGTGCATTCACATTACCAAATAATGAAAAGAGCAGTTCATACGTCCTCATATCCGGACGCAGTTTTAACTGTTTCATTCTAGCCAAAACTCGGACAGCACGCTCTGGTTGATCCTACAAACATTAGTAAGAAACTGAATCTCACAGTGACTTGCGTAAATTAGCAGAACAAAATTATATATTAAATATGGACACAGACAACAACTCATAATAACAAGACCTATAAAAATTTTGGACGAAGATTTTGACTAAGAAATAATGGAATTCCAAGCGTCACCTATGATTAGAGTGGCAATATAGTCATAAGTATGGTCTTTTGAAATTTCTATGGCATATTGGATCAACTCATGTACTTGAGGCTTCAGGAAAAAAAAGAGTCTTGTAATAGAATAAACAAACACCGAAAGGTAGAAAAGGTATCTAGGGTAACTGGCTTTCCGATATGTAGAATCAAAATAACTAACCAAGGAGTCGCACGCAGCAAGAAGGTTATTAAAAGGATATGCATACGAGCATTCAGATATTTGATCCAGCAGATGTTCAGCTAAATCAACTTGAAAGGCTTTACTGCAATAAGCTGAAACTGTAGCAAGAGTTGAATCATATGGTTTCAAATTCTGCTGCTGCATTACTTTCAACTGCGGAGAGATATGAAATATATAGAAAAATCGTTATAAAAGCTGAGTTACGTAAAGAAAGAAATTATGAAAGAGATGGCTTGTATAGTACATAAACTCTTACCAGTGTCATGCCATATTCGTATCCTCCTGGAAATGCAACAGCTCTAATGAAACCATCATATGTGTGGCTTGATGGTGGCAACCCAATATTCTGCATCTATTAGTGCAGATAAGAAGAAAGTCAGAAATGAGATGTTCACCAAATACCACAAAGCAGGAACGGAAACAGACAAAAGACAAAAGGTCAGAGGCCAGCTATTTAACAGAATTCTAGAGCCCAACAAGAACGATAAAGAGCTGGTATCAATGCTCATGAGAGCTTGAGAATTTTTCCAATCAAGGTCAAAGACAAATATCAAAATTCCCACCCAAGATTTTTTTTAATGCTGCAACTGTCTTCTACGACTTTTCCAAAGAGTTTTTTGTTTCCTCATAACACTAGTGTCGCGTGCAGTGAGTAGCGAGTTGATAAATTGGAAACTGGTAGGATATACCTGCAGCATTAGCTGCTCCGCTAGCTCAGAGTTTTTAGATTGTCCACATGCATGAATCACATCATTGAACGACCACCTGAGGACCCTAGTTGCAGGGATTTTGTTGTGACCTTTCGGCAAAGCCAGTTTGGAAGACTCCATTTCATTGCTATGTGCATCAGACGATTTGCACTCCACAGTTTTATTTCCATGAGTATCCACCATTAGCGAAGCCGTGTGATCATTTACTCCAAAAGCAACTTTCTCTGATTCCGTTTGACCACTTGATGGTATAGGAATATCCAGTCTCGTGGAATGCAATTTTCCTCTCTTGAATTCAACAAAGATCTCTCCTCTTGAAGCTAGAGCCACCATGTGTTGCAATAACTCATATGCTGATTTCAAATCCCCCAACCTCGTAAAGGACCATATGAATTTTCTGAGAGAGAGTATATTGAGACTATAGTGGTCGACGTAGTGTTTCAATATTTCATTGACAGACGATAGATTGCGCTGAAAAACTGCAAGCTGAAAATAATCTTAATCAGATAACAAAGAACAGTACGATCAATTTATGCAGATGAATAAAAATGAAACCTCTAGGAATAAAAAAGCATCATTAAGTGATAGAAAAGCTAGGATAGAAATTCGGAACAAATAACGAAAAGATGGTCTTCTTCCATATATCCTACACTCCAAATACAAAAGTTTGGATATGAACAGCTCTTGATAAAAAGGCCCTTAAGTAAGATATGTCCACAACTAACCTTGAGAAGTGCTGCATATGTTATTTCATTCTTCCCCACTCTCCGTTGATCCATCAATTCCAAACATTTACTAGCGTGATTCCTACTTCTCGTTTTTGCACAGGCTCCAAGAAAATAGTTATACACGGGCAAGAGAGGAGAGATACTATCATTTTCTCCGAGAGCGTAAATAAACTCTGACGCCTGAACAATTATAGCCGGAGAAATAAATAGATAAACGTCAGTTACTATATCATGTACGGTAATTCTGGATATTTGATTGGAATATTTATACCTTATCCAAGTGTCCCCCTTTACAGAGGGCTTGTACTATGAACAACAAAGATCTGCTGTCCAGACTGATTTCCTTCTTACACATTACACTGTAAGTCTCCATGACAAACTACAGAAACAAATTACTGCCTTGAGGTCAGAAACAACAAGAATAGTGTGTATTAATCACAGATGTACATCTCAGCTCTACCAAAACTTGAGTGATAGAGAACTCCGAAATTATGCAACATACTTAAGACAGGTGCAAACAAAGTTTAATCATCCACCAAAAGCCAAGTCTAAGCGCGGCTTTTTAATATATCAACTTACCACAGGATCCGGTGATTGCGCACAATACTTTAGAATACCATGAAAATCATTGGCACTAAGGGAATAATTTCCCTGTATTAACTTTAAAAGCAGAGCTGAAGCTCCAGGCCTTTTTCCCGAACGAAGTGCATCGACAATCTGCACCTGTAAGATCTTCCTACTTGATTCATCTTGGCATCGAATGAAGTCACCACCTGCATATGGAAGCATGCATTCTGGAGTCACAAAATCTCGTTTTCAAGATCCAAGTGAGGAAATATTATAAGATCAATCGATAGACAATAAAAAGAGGATAATCAGACATACCCATCAATGTCGTAACACTACGAGAACAAGAACAACCAGTCCCATTATCAATTCCACTTCGTCCCCGTCCCTAAAGTCAAATTCCCATTTAATCAAATTATAATTTTCTTCAAAAAAAAAACGAAGACATTAATTGAAGAAACACTGATGACTTACGAATCTCAAAGCAAAACAAGGAACAGATAACTAACCCGAGATACGGTTGGCGTTAACTTTGACGACGACGAGCCCACGATAAATCGCAATCGAGAAATCCAGCTACATTGCACAAACAAGAAGCAACTCAATAAACATCTTATTGAAGTAGTAGACAAGACAAAACCCAATTCGCCAAATGACTTACAGAGCTCTGTACATGGTGCTTTCAGACCAGGTTCTGAGGTCAACCAAAATTAGGGCTTCTACGTCACAGCAATCAACTTAACGATTATATCCCAACTACACTAGAAATGGGAGAAGTTAGGTCTATCCATCTCTTTACTTTAATTCCTTGAGATCGACTGAAAAGGGAGAAAACTTACTTCACAAAACTCAAGAAGCGAATTTTTCATTTTTCGTCTTCGATTTATCGAAACCAATTTCAGTTATGTTTACTTATGTATCGATTTCGCTCTCTGGTTCTACTTTCTAGCAAAATCTGCACAAGAGATGCAAAGCTTGCCGAAAAAATTACTCATTTCAGGTTTATCAAAAACGTTTTGCAAATTTGATATGCAAAAACAAATACTGGGCCGTCTTTTCCACAGTTGGCCCATTATACTTTTGTTCTCTATTTATTTTTTGATTAGGCATTCCAATTTCTCTCCGGTTTAATTTGATCTGGATTGGTTTAGTTTAGTAGCTGATCAAGGATCAATAGTAGCCATAGCAAACAACCATGGAAGAAAGATAAATCTTATTACTTTTTTTCTTATAACAAATCAACTTTTTAGTAAAAACTTTTGAAAGGTATTTCTAAGTTTCTAACAATTTGTATATCATCACCATAATACATACTACAAGAAGAAGAGGTAAATCAAGAAAAATTAAAACATAATCCAAATCAACAAAATCCATGTAAGTTTGTAACTAAAATATCAAACATGATTGATTAAACGATGAAAGCATAAAAGTTAACTGTATTATCAAGAGAGAATAATACTTGCCGAGTCTTTAACCATTCTCATCTACTGATATTTTTGTCTCCGTAAGAGTCTATTAGAAAGGAAACTTCATTATTTTTTATGGATGTCAAAACTGCATAAAACATACAAACTAAAGGCATGATAATAAAGTTGATTACGATAGTATTTTACATTTTTGTACGGTATTAGTTGCATTGATAGGTTACTATTTCACTTGACAACTTTCAACGGGACATAGCCCATATCCTTAGCCATCTTTTTCAGAACATTCTTCAGAGTCTTCCCAGTAGAAGTCTTAGGAAGATCCGAGAAAACTACAGTCTTTGGAACCATCTTCATGTTCTTGTTCCCAAGCTTTCTCTCACAGAACTCAATGATCTCTTCCTCTTTCGCTTCAAACCCTTCCTTGAGCTTCACGAAAGCACACATGGACTCTCCTAAAGCTTCGTCCGGTCGTCCAACCACCGCTGCTTCATAAACCGCAGGGTGACTATAGAGAAGCCCTTCGATCTCCGTGGATCCCACAATTTGTCCTCCGCATGTTATAACATCTTGTGACCTATCTTTCAAATGTATGTATCTTGCAGGTGGAAGGAAACATTTATAATCATTAGATTTAACGAAGAGTTATACATTCCCAATTTTAAAGTATGCATATGATTTCTTTATGATAGAAATTAACTAAAATGGAATCTAGAGTAATATTTAAAAAAATTCATGAAAGTTAACAATTCACAATTTACTTACCCATCAGGATCTACGACACCCATGTCGCTACTCCAGAACCATCCGCCTCGAAAAGCCGCCTCCGTGGCTTCCCTGTTCTTGAAGTAACCGCTCATGACGGTGTTTCCCCGGAGAACAATCTCTCCGATCGTCTTTCCGTCGTGTGGAACCGGTTTCATGGTGGTTGGGTCCACCACGTCGACGGCATCCATGGCAAAATGGTTGAGACCGTGTCTTGCCTTTAGCTTCAAACTCTCTTCTTCAGGTAGAGTCTCCCACTCAGGCATCCATAAACATGCCGTTCCTGCTCCGTACACTTCTGTGCACCCGAAAGCTGCCAGCACTTTGAAACCTAGTTTCTTGAGTCTAAAAATAATCTGTCGTCCAAAATAAATTACTATCCTATCAGTAGTGAATTTAGAGGATTTTTTCTGTTTTTGATTCTATGTCCCTTTACATAACTGGGTTTAACTTACGACCAACCCAAATAAGCAATATATACATTTCTGATGTTGCATACTTCATACTTGCATTGGCATGTTGCAATGGAGCTGATTTACAAAGCATTAATATTATAACCTAAAAATAGGAGTGTCTAATCTGAATAAACCAATTTAATGTGATCCAAAACCGAATCAAAACAATAGTCCAAAACCAAAACGAAATAACTTATCAGAAACTTAATATGGCTAACACGGATTTATTTTTATACCGAACTTGAACAACAAAAGACGGATATCTAAAACTCAATTTCTATCCAAGTTAATATATATGATTAACAATTAAACCGAGCGAAACAGTACCAAAGAAAACTATATCAATATGTACTAGATTGAGTTTTTGGTTACTGAAAACACAATCTGTAGTCTGTACCAAACAAATTAATACTAGATTGGGTTTTTATCATGGTTACCGAAAAAGCTAACCGAAACTCGGATTGAAAAAAAGTATTAGGTTGAAGTTGTAATTTGAAACTTTGGGATTAGTTTTACCTCAGGAGGCGGTGAGGACCCGCCGGTCATAACCTGAACGGTCCATGGGAACGACCTCTTGACCAAGTCACGTGCATTGGCTATCATGTTGAGAAGCGCAGGCGAGCCACCAAAGTGAGTTACCTTGTGCTTCACGACACTATCAAATATAACTCCATCGTTGACTTCTCTCAGGCAGACGTTGACTCCTCCAAAAGCCGCGGCTGTCCAAACAGAGCACCACCCGCTGCAATGATACATCGGAACTGTCCAGAGATAAACCGGCATTGGTTTCATCTCGTTGATAACACCAACCGCGGTTGCGTTCAGATACGCGCCGCGGTGGCTGTAGACGACGCATTTGGGGGTCGATGTGGTTCCGGATGTGAAATTGAGCGCGATTGGATCGCATTCGTCGACGGGTCGCACGGGTTCGAAACTAGGGTTTCCGGAGGAGACGAAATCCTCGTACTGAACGTGTTTCGATTTCTCTGTTGGATTTTCTGTGATTGTGATGATGAGAGGTTGTTCCTCGGGGGTGATGTTAGAGAGGAGATTGAGAGATTCTTCGGCGACGGAGAGGAACTCAGAGTCAACGAAGAAGACTTTTGGCTTCGTTTTCTCGAGCGCCGTCGCAAGCATATGGGAGTCGAAGTGCGTGTTCAACACGCAAAGTACGGCTCCAGCCATCGGAGCTCCAAAATGCAGCTCACATAACGCAGGGACATTTGGCGCCAAAGCAGCCACCTAATTATTAGTATTAACAAATAATCTAAAATTTAAAAATAAGCTTAATCTTATAAAAAACAGAAAATTGAGCATTCTGTTTTGTTTTCCTTTTATCAAAAAAAGTAAAGAAAATTGAACATTCTGTTTAAAATTTAGGGTTAACAAATTTAAGTTTTAGGGAAGGGATTAGAATTAATTAAAGCCGTAAAACAACTTGCCACGTCTTGGCGCGAGAGACCAAGGTCGGAGAGAGCAGAGGCTAGGCGGACGCAACGTTCACGTGTCTGGTGCCACGTGTACCGAACATCACCATACACGACGGAGGTTCTGCGTCCGAAGGCGACGGCGGCTCTCTCGAGGAAGCTGATCGGAGAAAGCGGGACGTAGTTCGCGGAGCACCGGATTGTTCCTTCCATGCATGTGTTTTGTTTTGATTCCCTTCTCTGTTAGCTACTAAAAAAATAGAAACTGGATTAGCTTGTGGTGTTATAGCTTGTATATATAGGCAAACCATTTGTTTTTGTAACGTTCCATTAATTAACTACTAAAATGAAATCTTTAACTAATTATGGTCACGAGAAGCCAAATTGGCCATAAAAATCAGAAACTCAGAATCTGTGAAGAAGCTTGGTTTCTTGCCACGTCTTGTTAGAGAATCTGAGTGAACTGTCACAAAGTGGATTTGGTTAATTAAATCTGAACACCGTCACAATCTTCGAAGCGTTATGAAATTATATAAAACCTATTACAAATGCAAGATCCAAGTCAATATAGGCAGACAAAAGTGACAGTGGAAATGATACAGAAGGCCATAAAATCTTGTTGGGAGTAAAGGGTAAAAAGCCAATTCACATTCAATTAGTGGGCCTAATAAACTAATGGGCCGATCCAAGCTTTATATTTGAGCCATAAGAGTAATTCAATGGAGATTTAAACAAGGTCACACAAATCCCAAAGCAACTGAAACGCTCTTCTTCTTTCGGTCATAAATCATCTTTCTAGGTTGCGGAAGGTTCAATTAGGGTTTGTGAATCGAAATTGCGTTGAAACCGAAGATATGAGCCGGAGTTTGGGGATACCAGTGAAGCTTCTTCACGAGTCGTCCGGTCATATAGTGACTGTGGAGCTGAAGAGCGGTGAGCTTTACAGAGGAAGCTTGATCGAGTGTGAGGATAACTGGAACTGTCAGCTCGAGGACATCACCTATACGGCCAAGGTAATCTAGTTACTTTTGTAGATTTCTCTTCATTTTCTTCATTTTCGTTGACGTACTTCTTGATCCCTAGGTTTTGATTCTTGTCCATTGCCGATGAAGATGCTGTGAAATTCCTAGATTTGGCGAAAATTGAAAATGTATACTGAAATTTAGCGGCTTAGGTTGCGTCTTTTTCTTAGGTGTTGTTGAGAGTAGTTCTATTTTCGGTGAGAATTGAGAATCCTAGTGAAATTCTTGCCAGTAAACGCCCTAAAATAGTGATCCCAGTAGTGATTTCTCAAAAAATGTGATTCATAAATTTCAAGATTATATATGTTCAATGTTGAAGTGTTGCTGATATCGCTGCAAAAATTTTCTCTTACAGATTCGTATCTTCTCTTGATGATTGTTACTGAGCTTTTGTTTGGGTTTTTCTGGATGCCCTGGAACAGGATGGTAAGGTTTCGCAGCTAGAGCATGTCTTCATCCGAGGCAGCAAAGTCAGGTGCTATATAAATTCCTTTTGACATCTGCTTGTTTCCTTCTTTTTTACTTTGTTGGAGCATTCTTGTCAACTTAGCTGACTGATAAGTGACTTCTTGTGAAATCTTGACAGGTTTATAGTCATACCAGACATGCTGAAGAATGCTCCAATGTTCAAGCGGTTAGATGCTAGAATCAAGGTATATATCTTGCACGCATTGCAGAATGGTATGCGAGATTATTAAACCTCTATATGCTTTATAAACGTGGAAGGTGACAACATCTTGTCTACTTGATCAATGCAGGGCAAGAGCTCGTCACTGGGTGTAGGCAGAGGTAGAGCTGTTGCTATGCGAGCCAAAGTAAGCTCACCCTCTCCTAAGTCTGATTTACAGCTCAAGAAGACAAACTAATTGAATTTTGGTGATGTCATAAAGGCTCAGGGTACTGGGCGTGGAACAGGAGGAAGGGGAGCCGTGCCACCTGTGAGGAGATAGTTTAGTTCACCACAAAATGTAGCCTCGACTCTGAAACAATGTCTGCAGTATCCAGGAGAATCGGCCATCTTCAGCTTGTCATTTATGCATTTAGGGTACACAGTAAGTAAAATCTCTAACAAGGAGACAGGCAGAGGAGAGAGAAAGAGGGACTAATACGTTGTTTTCGGTTATTAAGATGTTTGAAACAGTGCATGTTTTCTTCACAAGGTTGTTTTTGAGAATTCCCACATCTCTTGTAGAACAGAGCACTATGCAAAATTCTATAATGGAAGTCTTTGTAGTCTTGGAGATGGATATTTGGTTAGAAACCAGAAGAAAGTCATCTGATGGTTTCTATATAAAAAAATATACCAAGAGCGATTTTATTCATTCTGTTATTTAATCGGACGAAGATGGTTGGATCAAACGAAGAAGACAGGAGTTGTAGGAGATAAAACATATGTGGTTGTAAAATGATGCAACCGGGAGTTTATGTTTTGGCGTTCATGATTGAACCATGACCCGAATGGCTTCCGTGTACAGAACCAGCAGCGGAAACTGTTATCATCATTCTCATTCCACTTCTTCTTGCTCCGCCTGTTCTTTTCGCTTCACAAGTCTCCTCTGCACCGTTTATATTTTTATTTTTATGCATATAACTTCTTAATTCAACAAAGAAAACCACTTGGCAAAGATGACGAAACAATTTTTATTCTCTTTCTAAGATTCTTTGTTATATGACGTTAGTTTTAGGGAAATGGAAAACTTACAGACATAACTAGCGAGCCAAAAAAGGATGCAATCAAAAACTTTTGTATTGATCTTCTAAGAATGGGTTTGTTCTTGTAAGAAAAATTATACTACTCATTAGCTTGTAGACGAAATTAGGAAAGTAAAACAACGACACAAATTGACTCACCGGCTGCGAGAGCTGAGACGAACGACTTCTCAGGGGATGAAGATAAAAAAAGCAGCAACACTATTGATAAGCAATGACACATTTTGGCACTACCACTTCCTCTTCTATCCATTTCTTTCTCTTTCTTTTTATTTGGGTGATAAAATTTAGGAAAGAGCCAAAGAGGTGGTACGTCTTATAAACAAGTCTTCCGCCTGAGTTAAAACAAAAACAAAGTCTTTCCGTCTGAGAACAAGTTATGTCAAGTCAACGTCAATGGGCAATATAGTAGACAATTTAGTCAAAGTCATTCTAACAGAAAACACATTATTTTAACGAATCTTTATTACATATTGAAAAAGGTCATGAGAGAAATACTATAAAAATCCTATCCAATCAAATGCTGTGACGTAAGACTTTTCAAAGAAATGATTTTATTAAATTTGTAGTTTGGAAAATTTATTTTAAAAAAATTATTAATATAAAAGTTAAGTTCTGAGAAAAAATGCACTAAATTTTTGTATAATCAACGCCTGGAAAGAGGTTGTGTAGGCGGCGTAGTAAGTTGCACCTTTTTCTAATTTTACATCCCAAGAAGAGCCAACTTATATATTGCACATCAAAATTATTGTTTTGCCTTGTTCTTTCTTTGTGACTACTAATTGCTCGACCTTGAATCTTGGTGATGTCGTTTACGTATTTATGATACGAAAGAATAACAAATTTTCTTCTCTAACAAGGAAACATTTAGGAAAATACCAAGTGGATGGTGGTCTTTGAGAGTGACTACTCAAAGTCACTAGTTCAATTCCACTTGGGAGAATTGACTATACACACGCATATTACATAAATTAAATCGACTCTTCGATCATTAATGTTTTTTCGAGAAATCGAGATTTGAGAGACCGTTACGACCAAGTCAACGTCAACCATATCCCCGACGACATCCAAGTCCAATCATGTCCACAAAACCAAATCAAGATGCTAAAGCGCCGTTTCAAATCAAGTTTGGAATTATTTGTAGTAGAAGAGTGGAAAATAATGTTGAAATCAAGAAACCGTTTCTATTATTCTCTTAGCAACGAGAATGAAAAGGTTAAAACCATATACAGAGATTTCGAAACCAAACAAGTGAACCCTCACAGAGATACGTACGTGTTCATAATTTTCCCACTTATGCAACTTATGTTGCTCTCTTCAGTGTTAAAATTGGTCAAGTCATTATTATAGATTCCGTGTGACCTAAACCAACCAACACCTAAACCAACCGTTGGTTTACAGCAGAAGAAACCCAGCTGGTTCAGTTCTTGCAGCATAACCAAATTTGGAAGTGTTGTATTTCCTGTGAACACCTGTTAGCTTCCCTGTCCCTGCCTTGTGATGGAAAGCAACCATCTTTCTCGAACATTCCCTGTTAGATGATTGATCATCAAAACCACCAAAACAATTTCAGAAATTCGAAAGGTCATCGGATTTTCCAATCATATCAGTAAAAGCTTCTTACATAAGCTCTTCTTCGGTGTAGCCTGTGTGGAACTCGCAGGTTTTGCTCCATTCCTCGAATCCTTTAAGTGTGGATTGTGCAGTGTATATCGCTGAAGCAGCTAACTGAGAAGGAGTGTACTGAAGCATCTCGTACTCCACTAAGCAAAGCTCGATGATGAAGAATGATAGAAGCTCAACCTGATAAAACATATTCACATTTCACACCTTATGATACTGATTGATTCTTTTATATATAGAAGAGAGAAGAGTTGATCAAATTTATATAAACCTTTTTGTCAGATTGTGCAGCTTTGAGAAACCTTCTCATAAACACATATGGAGTTGGGAGACAGAAATTGAATTGCAAGGTATTCGCCATTAACTTCTCCTGCAAGAAAAAACCAGTCACACAAATGATCATCTACTATATAGAGTATCCATGGTTATGATCATATATATCTAGTGAAAGATTTACCATATCAAGAATTTCTCTTCTCGCGTAAGCCTTGTCAGAGATCAGAATAAGATCATCTACAACTGGAACTGAAACTTCTTCGTATTTGCAAGCAAGCAACATAGCTGTTACACCTACAAGCTGAAGCTTTTTCCTTGCGATAGGATGATGAACCGCAAGAAATCTGTCGATGAGATTGATTGTGAGGTAAAGCGTTTCTTCCATCAGCTCAAACTTGTAATGCACCTGCAAAATTTCACAGTCAAACTATGGTAACTATCACAACAAATTCAGAGCAGTTTTATGTTTTTTTGTGTGTATCAAACCTCAATTAACCAATCAACAAGGATTCCTCTCATCCTCTCGTTAATGTCAGGTTGATTCTCCATGTAATTAGGTGGGACGCAGCTACGACACTGCAAAATAATTGAATGTGTTTCAGTCACTATCAAAGATTTTGAAAACCAGAATGATCATTGACACAGAAACAAAACACCAAAGTTACCTCATTTGTCTTGTAGAAGCAATATATGTCATCGATATATTCGACTACAGCCAGAGGGTTCTTCTTGTCGCAGCTATCTATATCCATCACAGACTCTTCTATTTCATCATCAATATAATTCGAATCTTCCATTTCAATACCCTCCTGTAGAAAAGAAAACAATATGTTTCTCATCCGAGTAAAACTCATGGCGTTTCCATCAGACAAAAGAAGAGCTCAACCAAAAACATGTTAATTGTTACCATTCGGTCAATCTCTTCAAGCATGGCTTCAGTGTGTTGAACAAACATTGGCTCATTAAAGTCTCCATCTTCTTCCACATCTATTATGATTCTATCTAATGGTTCGTTTGAAATCGAGTCTGATTTCTTGGTTTCCTAACCATAAAGAAATAATACATCACTTAAGATAATTAGACCCAAACTCTTGTCATTTTTTTTCTTTCAAAATCCCAAATTCAATAATGTCATATAAAAGGTACCTCCTTCTGGATTTGGGGATTGTTCTCAGCTAACTGGGCAGCAAACTTCCTGAAATCAAATAAAGAATTTTAAAACAAACTCATCATACAATCGTGACACTGAACCAGAAAGAGACTGAAGAGTCGATGAAATTACTGACCTAGTAATTGGTCGATGCACTGGAACTGGTGGAATCTTGTGGCATACCCCATTTTTCCTGAAAAACCAGAGAAAAAAATTGGTTCTTTAGGATAAGTGAATACAATTTTGTAAAAGATTTAAAACTCAGAAGAAGTTAATGATAAATTACTCGGTCAATGGTCTCTTGTTGACAGCACAAGGATAAACCGGAGCTCCGATGATGTTCTTGTTTATAGTACTAAGTGCTCTTCGTGTCTGCCCATTCGTCGGAATTACCTTTCCTCCACGTAAACCCCCTTTTGCAAATTTTGGCAAAGCCATTTTAGTAAATCAACAACGAACCAAACAAAGAAGAAAGAAGTGGATTTGGATTGAATCGGGATTCTTCTTTCGATACCTTGTAGATTCATCGGTCCAATAACTCCATGTTTGTTCTCATCCGATCCACCCATTTTATTTCGTATCTGGGAATCGCAGCAACATGTGTTTAAACCCAAGTAAAATCCAAACGCTTCCAACTTTAATAATCCAAATAAAATAAAATAAAAATTGGGTCTTGGATGCGATTCGAGAATCTAAAAAGACCCGATCAAGAACAAGACATAATTTCATAACACCCAGATGAAATTAACATGGGATTTTCACCTTTTTCTTTCAACGATCCCTGCAAAATTGATTGAATATTCTCTCTCAGCAGCAAAATCCCATAACCCCAAACAAAATCGACCTCTCGCTCTCTTTCGTTTTCTCTCCAAGAGTCCCTCTTTATCTCGTTTCTCTGACAACGGAAACAAAATTGAAAAAAGGAAAGAAGAAGAAAAGGGTATAATCGAAAAAGGGGTCTGTAGAGATTAATCAAGATTTGAAGACGAGAAGAGCGGATATATGTCCGCAACACAAAAATGTTTTCTTTTTACGACTTGTTTAAAATTAACGGCTACTTAATCTCAGCCGTTGGATGCAACCTGATGAAAAAGTTCACCTTCTTCTTTGGGAATCCAGAAAACAACGGCTATATTTTGACACCATGTGCGTTTTCAAATTCTTCTTCGCTTATTATTATTACTACCACGCTCAAGTCTCAACGGTCCAATGGTCCATCTATTTCATTGTCACCGACAACGAACCGCCTCTTAATTAATTTCTTATTGTAGTTATAAATCTCATCGATCTTTAACCCAAATAAAAGCTACACATTAAAATACCCTCGTTTAAAAAAAAAATTCCCTTCATTTTATAAAGTTGGATATTTTACATTTTTCCCACATGTTAAAGAATTTTTTGCAACACCTAATGTACATCTATTTCTATCACTGAATTGTTAATTGTTTGCTTATTATTTATACCTATAACTGTCTAATAGGTCAATTAAAAATGTTATACAAATTTTACAGAGAAAATGTGAAACATCTACAATTTTTTTGGTTAAATATCTAATATTATAAAACGAAGAGTATGGTTTAGAAGAAAAAAAAACATAGCTTACCGGCTCTTCACCTTTTTGCTTTTTCTTTTGTTTCTTCAAAACATTTTCCTCAACAGCCTTGTTTTCCGTAGAAGTGCAACAATAAAAACATAATACATACACTTTCAAATCTTGAAGTACTCTCAGAAAACCCAAATCCATTTTGATAGCCTGATAAAACAAAATTGAGCCCAATTCGGCCCACTATATCATTTCGGACGTTCTCGGTCTATTTCTCTCTAGCTACGCCTCATTTTTCCTTTTGCAACTCTCTTCCAACTTCTTCTCTCCAATGTTTACTTTCTAGTCTGTCAGTTTCTTCCGATATTTCTAAAACCATTTTGGTGAAGATGACTCGGCTCTTTGATTCTTGGTCTATGTTAGTCAATCTGTATCGCGTGTTCTAGTCGCCGATCTGTATCGAATTTGGTGTGGATTCATGCTTGGGGTCTCTCCAATGGCATTGGAGTTTGAGACTCACGAAGATGCGTATTCGTATTACAAAGATTACGCGAAATCAGTTGGTTTCGGAACTGCCAAATTGAGCAGTCGAAGATCAAGAGCGTCAAAGGAATTCATCGATGCCAAATTCTCTTGCATACGCTATGGTAGCAAGCAACAATCTGATGATGCGATTAACCCTAGAGCTTCCCCTAAAATCGGTTGCAAAGCGAGTATGCATGTCAAACGAAAAACAGATGGGAAATGGTTTGTTTACAGTTTCGTGAAAGAGCACAATCACGAGCTTTTACCAGAGCAAGCCCATTTTTTCCGGAGCCATAGAAACCCAGAGCCTGTGAAAACGGATTCTCGTCTCAGGCGTAAGAAGAGCAATCCATTGGCTGCTTGTAAACATCTCAGCGCTTATCACGACCTCGATTTTCTAGATGGTTATATGAGGAATCAGCATGATAAAGGTCGCCGTCTAGTTATTGGCACTGGTGATGCTCAAATCCTACTTGAATTTCTTATGCGTATGCAGGAAGAGAATCCCAAATTCTTTTATGCAGTTGATTTCAGTGAAGATCATCTGCTGAGAAATGTGTTCTGGGTTGATGCAAAAGGGATAGAAGATTACAAAAGTTTCAGTGATGTGGTATCTTTTGATACAACTTATTTCGTGAGTAAATATAAAATTCCGCTAGTTCTTTTTGTTGGAGTCAACGATCATGTACAACCTGTGTTGCTTGGATGTGCACTGATTGCAGATGAAACAGTTTACACTTATGTATGGTTGATTCAGTCTTGGTTAGTGGCAATGGGTGGTTCAACACCAAAACTTATGCTTACTGACCAAAACAATGCAATAAAAGCAGCAATCGCGGCGGTCTTACCGGAAACTCGCCATTGCTATTGCTTGTGGCATGTACTGGACCGGCTTCCTCGGAATCTGGACTATTGGAGCATGTGGCAAGACACCTTCATGAAAAAGTTGTTCAAATGCATATACAGGTCATGGTCTGAGGACGAATTCGATAAGAGGTGGTTGAAATTGATAGACAAGTTTCATCTTAGAGATGTTCAGTGGATGAGATCTTTGTATGAGGAACGTAAGTTCTGGGCACCTACCTTTATGAGGGGAGTAACATTTGCAGGGTTATCAACACGTTATCGTTCGGAAAGCGTAAATTCTTTGTTTGATAGGTATGTTCAAGCTGAAACTTCACTTAAAGAGTTCTTAGAAGGATATGGGCTAATGCTAGAAGATAGGTATGAAGAGGAAGCCAAAGCAGATTTTGATGCATGGCATGAAGCACCTGAGTTGAAATCTCCATCACCTTTTGAGAAGCAGATGTTACTTGTATACACCCATGAAATATTCAGGAAGTTCCAACTCGAGGTTCTGGGTGCTGCTGCCTGTCACCTTACGAAGGAGAGCGAGGAAGGAACAACTTACAGTGTTAAGGACTTTGAAGACGATCAGAAATATTTGGTGGATTGGAATGAATCGAAGTCAGATATTTACTGCTCTTGCCGTTCCTTTGAGTACAAGGGATATCTCTGTAGACACTCAATCGTTGTTCTCCAAATGTCGGGTGTTTTCACCATTCCGATAAACTATGTGTTGCAAAGATGGACGAATGCAGCTAGAAACAGACATCATATCAGCGGAAACCTTGAACTTGTGCAGTCTAATATCCGTCGTTTCAATGATCTTTGCCGGCGAGCCATTATATTGGGAGAGGAAGGATCTCTTTCCCAAGAAAGCTATGACGTCGCCATATTTGCAATGAAAGAAGCTTTTAAACAATGTGCTATTAAGATTAATACCATCGAACATCCCGACAGGTGTGAAGAAGCTGCAATTCAACCGGGAGGTCCTGTCCAAGAAGAAAATCAATACGGATCCACATCAAAGCAGATTGGACCAGAACCTAACATACATGCAGGCAGTGCTCCAGGGCAAACTGAAACCAGAAGGGATAAGAGAAGTAGCCTAAACAATACATCTAAAAAGGCAAAGGTCTGTTAGCTTTTTCTTTTCCCCCATGGTATCAGAATCATCAATTAATGTTTTATAGGTACTCTCCTTGATGTTTATGCGCAACTTCGTTCGTTATTTGGGTACATTTCATTGATCTTTCTTCATTTGTGCAGCATGTAACTCAATCTGGAACTGTTGATGAGGGAGGCCAAGAAGGATTTCAACATGTGGTACGTCTATTTTCCTATATACATTCAAAATGCGTACTACTCAGTGACATTTAGTTGAGCTTTGTAAACAAGTCATATGGTTAAAAACGAGGGTGTTATGATCGTCTTCCATTACAGGTTGCTCCAAGACCGTTGCAGGCGGTATTGGCAGGGCAACTTCACAACACGATGCCGGGAGTGTTCCAAAACGTAATTCCCATGGAGTTCCACAACATTCCGGCTACAAATATGCATCAGAACAATCCCCCTGGATAAATCTTGGTAAAAGAATCAGTGCAACAAATTTAATAGGGATTATGTGTAATATATCACCTACTCTCCTTGTTAAACGGCTTCTGCTCTGGTTGTTTGTTCTTAGGTTAAGTTAATAGAGTAAATGGTGTATCTGTTGATAAACTACTGCGCGAATAGGTTTGAAAGCTAATGAATTGTCATGCTTGGAAAACTGCAACCAGTCGGAGAAAGTTTCATGAACTAATTTCAAGGCTACTAATTTCAAGGCCATGAATTACGAAAGCTTACACCATAACAGGAGTGGACAATTCAATGAAGCATTTAACATTATTGAACGTATCACGTATGATAAGAACTCATTACTATCAGAGTTCCTCGTAGATATCAACATGCCCGAGAGAAGGATTTTAGGTGGTCTCGACTTATAACAGACTCCCTGATAATTATATTGAGCCTTGTTATCTGAGTACATTTTAACAGTAAAGTCCTTGTTGCTTGAGGGAATCTTCAAACGCAATGCTGTTTGCTAGAATAATTATGTATTTTTAACTGGATTCAACTACTTTATTTGACTAATCTTCGGATAATATTTGCAATCTCGCTAGACCATGAAAGTCGTTTCCTAATTGAACACGTGATTACAATATAATTAATATGTTTCAGATATGTAACAACATCGTCAATATGTCCGAGTGGTTAAGGAGACAGACTTGAAATCTGTTGGGCTTCGCCCGCGCAGGTTCGAACCCTGCTGTTGACGTCAATTTTAAGTTTTCTGTTTTTTCTGGGGTAAAAAATCGAAACTGGTCTTTTCAAATTAACTCGGCAATAATGTTTAACTCAGGTAGAAATCCGAATCAGGTCAACATAAAAAAATCCGAAACAACGCATACAAACAATCATCACATCAAAATGTAAACAAGAAAACGATATTATTCCACAACTGGATCAGGTTCGTCTCATTTAACAACCGAATAATGCAGTACTCGTACCTCTCTAGTTACAAAAGAATTGCATAACCACTAACTACAATATAGTTCTTTACTCGAAAATTAAATCGTATCAGTACCAAAGAAACTACCCTCTTGGCAATTTTGCCTCTAACATTTTGTCCTTATTCAGAAGATATCAAGCAAGATAGAGAGGCCGGGGAAATGACTTTTCCATCAATAGAGATGAATCTATTTACCATCTTCACTGGATGGCTATGATCATAGTTTCTCTTCTGATTTCGGAGCTTCCTTTACATCGATGCTGTTACTCTCCTTGCTTTCCTGCATCTCTAGCAGCTTCTCTTGTTCCTCGTCTTGCTCTTGCGGTTTTGCTTCTTGTGCAGCATTCGGTTTCTTGATGGTAGACTGCTGATACATGACTCCACCAAACATACAAATCAAGAGTCCCAAGGTTCCAACAAACGTCGAATGTTTATCCCATACAATCAAATTGATCACAACTGTCAAAAGCTTGTTCACAATTCCGAGAACAGTAAACCCCGTTGCAGAAATGGCCCGCCGACAAGAGAACCCGAAGAAAGAGATGGCCAAGCCGAACAGACACGATAAACCCACAGGTAAAACCACTTGAAACGAGTACCAATCAGATTCGTCAGTGATTTCATGCTTTATCTTCTTTAACTCTCCCATTATCAGCAGCTCGAGGGGAAACAAAAGCAGAGCCTCGAGGTTATTGTAGAGAACAAGTCCCCATGTGTTCAAACCAATCGTCATTACCACATGCTTGATGTAAACAAAGTCTATGGTCATACTCACCAGATACGCAAGAGCCCAACTGTAAGCTGCGATTGTAAACTGGTAATCCGTGAAAACATAAAGCAAACTTCCTCCAAATATGGTAGCCAAAGATCCCCACGTTTTAACAGATGGCCATGGCTGGTGCAAGAAAAGTGTTTCCCCAATAGCAACAAAAATAGGAACAGCTGAACGAAACACGATGAAAGTGTCGACATTGGCGTGGAGGAGAAGCTCACTGTTAGTGAACAGAGACAAGTAGAATATCATAGCTGCTGGAAGAAACCGCCACATGGTTAAGAGATTCAGAGAATCATGCTCGATTAGCTTCATCTGAGCACAGAACAAAACACCAGCTGCACTTGTGAAATACTGCATAGCGGTTAATGCACCAGGATAAGGAAATTTCATGATTGCCCATTTGTTGATGATCGAGAGAAGAGAAGCTGAAAGGCAATACCCTGCAGCTACGCCATAGACCGAAGCTTGACGAAGCAAAACACTATACCAAGTCTCTTGGCTGGCTTCTGGAACAATCTGAGCCTCGATTGAAGTTCCATTTTCCTCATCGTTCGGCATCTCGAATGAATCAGAGAAAAGATCTTATGTCGGTGGATCCTAAGATTTACACTCAGTTACTCATAGCTTCATCATAGCTTCGACTTGAAACTCGAAATTTCTTCCAATTAGAGCCGATTTCTGAGGGTGTGCAAGCTCTACGACTGCACGGGGATGCAGAAATTAGGGTTTCTAGTCACAAACGATCAAATCGACGCAACATATAGATCCCGAAGAATTACGATTAGATCTCAACAAATCTATGTAAAGTTTCACAACAGAAAGGGAACATTTAGGTTTATGAGATCGACAAAATTGTCGAAGAGGAAAAACGGAGGAGGTTACCTTCGTAGGGTGTGAGAGAGAGAGAGTGAGAAAACGCGTCGCAGAGGGAAGAAGAAACAACAGACGGCGAAGCTCTCTATTAACAAACCCACCGTTAAGCTATTAGTATTTAGGGTTAAGCATAAAAAAAAAAAAATTAGCCAGTTTTAACGAGTTTTGTTACTTTCGTAGATGTATATTAGAAGTTAGAACAAGAGGATATACAGTATTTTAAGATTATACATACAAATTAGTCCAGATTAGGGTGGTACTTGGAAATTGTTTATTTTTTCTAGCTGAAGCATCATTTTTCATTTACCACTCTTAAATCGTGACAAATGTAGATAAGTAGTTAGTCAAAGTTTAAGCAAGGAACAAATTTAATCGAAGAGAAAATTAATAGACCTTAATGTACGAATAATATCGTATACATTCACTTCACTTTACTCTCACCGTTAGAATTCGAACTATTACACTTTCTTTTTGTTCAGATAGCATATAACTATTACATTATAAGTTTATAACTCTTAAAACACTACTAAAACTTGTACTTAATGCAAACTTGGACTTTTTAAATGTGTTTAGTGTCTTCCTGGCACTAATATCATTGGATGAGGAGGTACTAAACTACTAATGAAACTAGCTGGATTGAAATCTTGGCAACGCTTAAAACAACCAGAGTCACGTGTCACCCACGAGATCCAAAGCATCTGGATCAGCTTTATCATACAGTTGTTGCTTCCTTAATATTGATCTCTGAGTAATAAAATGTGATAAATTATCATTTCTTTCTCTTATTACATGCTGATCAATCTCTTGGGCGGAAACTAGCGAGCCCGTCTCAACGTGAGTGCGAGCATCTCAAGATAAATAGGAAAACACGAAACTCCTCTGATCGATCACCATTATCGTTTGGTGGTTAATCCCTAAATCTCTTCAATTAAAAGATTTAAATTTTGGTTGCTTCTATGTGATGTTGTTGTATGTGTTTGTGATAGGCTCTTGGCTTGTATTGGGTTTGTGTTTAATACTTATCTTATGTCTTGTGTTTGTAAGCGCTGCACAATAAGCCAATGTTTAATAGTTAATGGTGCAAGTGTATAATAGAAAATTCGCTTACAAGTCCAATGATGAGCTTTAGGTGTAGTTTACAAAATCTTGGATCCGTTTTGGGAAAATTCAATTTCATGATGGCTAAATCAAGTTGGCTTGGCTTTAATTACATATGAAGGATAACTTTATAGGATGTATATTACGTTAAGTTTTGTCAAACATCTTGTAATCCAACTTAAACTAATCTGGTTACCGATTCAATTTAATGTATAAACCGAATAGATTTCGAATTTATTTCATTGTGGTTTGTGTCAGTTTCGGTTTGGATTTGATTAACCATATGTTTACCTACCAATGTCGTCAGCTAATATATTAATTTGTGTGTGACGAGACAGCAAAAATGGAAACTCAATACCTAAACTATGACGTGCGAAATTATCACTACTTGAAGAAGGTTATTCGACCAATCTTTTAAAAAAATTGCAGACAGAAGTTTATTGCTAATTTGCCACATATAATATGTAGAAGAGATTCCCGTGGCAGGAGGAATAACTTTAATTTTATATAATCGGAATCTTCTTCCATACATGTTATGTCAAAGTTTGTTGTTCCTTTCAATTTTCAATCATATAAACTCACTTTGTCTCCAATTTTCAATTGAGGCTGCTATTTTTTTTTGCTAAAAAATAAGAGCTTTCTGAATTTAGTTCACTTAAAATTGTATACAAACAATTAGGAGATGGTAATTATGTAAGATTGTCTAGGGAGGGACCAAAAACTGAGACGCGTTGCAGTTTGCTTCTTCGCAGATGCAAGTTGCAAAAAAAAAAAATCCATCTTAACAAAAAGAAAAACAAAATAATCTCAACCTCACAAACCACAATTTAAATTGTCTATAGATTTGACAGGTAAGATCCATAAGTAGAACTAGTATAATAAATTTTAATGTCATTTGGATTTATAAACCGTGAACACTTAGCTTTTGTTTGGGTGAAATCACTCTTTTCCAAAATTACATTAGAATTTTAAAATATACACATTTGTAAGTGGGTGAGATAAACTATAATTTCATAGTCAAACATAAGAGTTTAAAAAAACAATGTCATCATGAATCTAACTGATTGTATTGGAGAACATTAAAAAGCCTTTTAAATGAAGCAAAAGTATGTAATTAAAGTGGGAGTGACATAAGCTTCTTTGCCCTTAGTGGTAGTTTTAGGACAAAACCAAAGTGGAGGGTATCCACTCGTCCACCACTTACTTTCCTTTCTTCAGTTTGCGTATCTGCACACGATATATATCAAAGACTAAGCCATGAAATCCTTTGCTTATGTGAATTGCCATAAGCAAAGTAAACTGCCATGAGTAAAAGTTGAAACAACCACTCTTGAATCTTGTACGGTTAAATCTTGAATGACTAAGCCATGAAATCCTTATAACCAACCACCAAATGCCAATAAATCTATAGACTTTTTTTTGTTACTGATTAATATTTGTACTTGAAAACAAATATATTGGTGTTGGTATTTCTACAGGATTTTTATATTTAATTTAATAAATAATTTTAACTTTTTTTCTTATATATTAATTGAACTACATATTTACACTTTATAATGCATCAATATTATTTTATTATATTCAAAATTAAACAAATTTAAAAATTTAAAAGCTCTTAAACCAATCGGCATATGATATAGCGGGTTATGATTTGATTTTGAACCACAGTTTTTGATGGACTAATCCGCTAAAAAAACTATTAAAAACAAACATTTTAACATACGTTAATGATTTTAGCAAGGAAACACAAATGTTTCTGGAAGAGTATCTCCACGAGGCTAAGCGGGACACACATTGCCCTCCATTTCTATTACAAAATGTCCTTTACTCCAATAGGACAAACGCTGACCAAGAGAGAAACAAAAATCAATAGCTAACAAAATAATTCGTTTTTATTTTAATTTTTTTTTACCCATAAGGGAAAAGCAAAAAACCTGCTCCCCACTTGTTTTCTTACAATCCAACTTGCTCATCAATTATTAATTACGTTTAAAGTTTGGTTTAAACTTTAAGTAATTACTTGATATCTTCTCTCTTAACTGTGCTTTTAGAATCTTTATTTATTTTTAATAACTAGTATGAAATAGTTCCCTTTTCAAGAGTGTACACATGGAAGAACCTTTGTTTTATTTTTTTCCTGTAATTTATTCCTCCTCCAATAGCAAAATACAAGACGGAATAACCATGAGAACTGTTCAAGAATAATGAGATGATCTCTAAATAATGCGGAAAAATCAGAGACGAAATCATTTTATAGATACCCCTTTTTTCCAATTTTGATGGGTTACAATATAACTTATCGCATTAAAAATAAGTAAACAATAAAGTCAGCGGCGAAAATTCAACTTATTTTCATAGTTAATCAACTTAATCTCATCAATTTTGTCAACTCTATTTGTTCCCTTATTATTGGCTCCAAAACTTTGCCTAATAACTTATATTCAGATTCCAGATCAAACGTTTTTAATATAAATGCTCGTGCTAATTGCTGATATTTCCTCTCAACATTGGCCCCGAAAAAGTTGACTTTTACATAGAAACTTGAAATTATTTTCTCTCTTTCACTTTAAAGATGTTACACACAAATTAAAAAAAATATAAATTTAATAAATTTTTTGTTTTTTTTATAAAAAACATTATTTATTATTTAATTAAAAAACAGTTTAACCAATGACAAAAAAAAAATTATAAAATACTATTAGTCAAATTTTCTTTAAATAAATTTAATTTTGCATTAGTAAAAAAAACATCACTTAAAGTAAAACAAAAATATTTGACTTAAACATCAGTAAAACAGATGGAATATTATTTTATTTTTTTCTATGTTAAGACTACATGGAAAGAAATTCATTGCCCAAGACATGAAATTTATTTAACAAAAAAAAAGCCATGAAATTTCACAAAAGCTTTTAATCTCTCTCTCTCGCTCTAGAAAATGGGAATCTCCGTTCTCCGATATTTTTCTCAACATCCACGCAGCCTGGAAGTGAGAGAAAGAGAGAGAGACAGTCATGTTCTGTTGTGAAATATAAAGAGACCATAGAATAATTAAAATTATAAAAAAAAAACAAATTAATTGAAGGGTCTTTTCTCCCGATGCGTATATGAGATAACGATGGCCCAAATATGATTTTTTTTTTGTTTTCCTAATTTTGCGTGGAAGAGGTCCTAACTTATTCACCAGGGACATACCCATCAAAGACATCTTTACAGCTTTCTTTTCCCTCAGATTTGGGTGTTTCAACTGTTTCTCCTGTCTCTTAGACAAGTGGTTTTTTGGGACAGTTCAAGATTCTTCAATTATAAAGGAAAAACATTTAAACCTACTCCAGGAATCTTCCGAGAATCTTACGTCTTTGTGAGTTTTCATTTCTATTTTTGTTTTCATTTCTCAATCTCAAAGCTCTCATCTTTTTCTTTACTTTTCCTCTTTTCTTTTTTTTTGTTAAGCAGCAATCAGATTAGAGTTAACCTTTTTTCTAAAATCTTCTTTGATTCGGGTTAAATCAGTATATCTTAACCAACAAGGGATTAGGGTATAGTTTAACCAACTTGGAGGAATCAAACCCCCAACAAACAAAAATAAAAAGTTGGGGCTTTTCACTCTTGATTCTCAGTTCTTTTCTATTTAGAAGATTTTTGCTTTATTGGATTCTCCTTCTGAAATGTTTTTTTTTTTGTTATTATTCATTTACTTTGTTTGGTTTGGTGAAAGATTCATAATTTCTGTTAAGTTCTGAAATGTAAAATGATATTAAAAAATTTGGAGAGAATTCAAGAGAAGAAAAAAGCCTAATTTCATTTTTCGGGGGGTCTAATTCTCTTTGAAAACTTGTTGAAATGGATGCTTCGTTTTTTTCAGATGTTGCTTCATTGATTTGAGCCATGGAAAACCATTCTCTTCCCATGGATCCAACCATGGATTCTTCATTCATGGACGGATTACTTCTAGAAGGTTGCTGGTTAGAGACAACCGATGCATCCGAATTCCTTAACTTTAGTCCTTCAACCTCCATAGCCCCTTTTGATCCTTCTTCCTTCATGTGGTCTCCAACGCAAGACACAGCAATCTGTTCGTCTAACTTATCTCAGATGTACGGTCAAGATTGTGCAGAAAGATCGAGTGTTGAGGATCAACATCAAGGGAGAGATCTCTCTAGCCTTAACAGACGGTGGTGGATTGGACCAAGTGGTCATAGCTCTTCGGTTATGGAGAGATTGGTTCAAGCAGTGAAACACATTAAAGATTTCACAAGTGAGAGAGGCTCTCTTATACAGTTGTGGGTGCCTGTGGATAGAGGCGGTAGGCGAGTTTTAACCACAAAGGAACAACCTTTTAGCCATGATCCAATGTGCCAAAGGCTTGCTCATTACAGAGAGATCTCTGTGAATTATCAATTCTCTGCTGAACAGGATGGTTCAAATTCCAAGGACGTGGTTGGTTTGCCTGGAAGGGTTTTCTTGGGGCAGGTTCCTGAATGGACTCCTGATGTGAGGTTTTTCAAGAACGAGGAGTATCCGAGAGTCCAACATGCTCAAGACTGCGATGTTCGAGGCACGTTAGCTATTCCTGTATTTGAACAAGGTAGTAAGATTTGTTTAGGTGTTATTGAGGTTGTGATGACCACGCAAATGGTTAAATTGAGACCTGAGCTTGAAAGCATCTGCAGAGCACTTCAGGTTTTGTTCTTTTGCTTTGTCTCCTTTTATCTTTCAAATAGACTTTTCTTGGAACCTTAAGATTTGTTTCTTTTTTTCATAGGCAGTTGATCTTAGGAGCACAGAAGTTCCGATCTCGCCTTCTCTAAAGGTAAAAGTTTATAAAATTTAGCTGTTGCTTATCTTCGTTTCGCTTATGTTGTTCAACACAAATCATTCTTAAATCAGGGACCTGACTTCTCCTACCAAGCTGCATTACCTGAAATCAGAAACCTCTTGAGATGTGCCTGCGAGACGCATAAACTACCATTAGCTCAAACTTGGGTCTCTTGTCTCAAACAAAGCAAAACTGGTTGCCGTCACAACGATGAGAACTATATCCATTGTGTATCCACAATCGATGATGCTTGCTATGTCGGCGATCCTACAGTCCGTGAGTTCCACGAAGCTTGCTCTGAGCACCATCTCTTGAAAGGTCAAGGAGTTGTTGGAGAAGCGTTTTTGACCAATGGTCCTTGCTTTTCATCCGATGTCTCTAGCTACAAGAAATCTGAGTACCCTCTCTCTCACCACGCAACTATGTTTGGCTTACATGGCACAGTCGCGATACGCCTACGCTGCATCCACACGGGCTCAGCTGATTTTGTCTTGGAGTTCTTTTTGCCTAAAAACTGCCGGGATATTGAGGAACAGAGGAAAATGTTGAATGCTCTGTCAACTATAATGGCGCATGTACCTAGAAGCTTAAGGACAGTCACGGAGAAGGAACTAGAAGAAGAGGGAGTGTCAATGGCGAGCGAAGTCAGAGAAAGAGAAGAGACATTGCCGAAGATAGAGAATACAGCTGAAGTACATCAAAGTAATAGTAATGCTCAAAACGTAGGATTGGTATTTGATGGAGGAACATCAGATATGGGTGAGCTAGGCTTTGACTATGGCAAAGGATTGAGTGGGACTGAGAATAGCACTTTCTCTAGTGCTGGTGGTTTCAGTAGAATGACTGAGAAAAAGCGAACAAAAGCCGAAAAAAACATAACTTTGGATGCTCTTCGCCAATATTTCGCAGGGAGTCTCAAAGATGCTGCCAAGAGTATTGGTGGTAAGTACAATGTTTACATCCTAATTCTTAACATTTCAATTCACAATTCATCAGAGATCTGGTATTGAATCTTGGAATTTGTTTCAGTTTGTCCAACGACATTGAAGAGAATATGCAGGCAGCATGGGATACAGAGATGGCCATCAAGAAAGATCAAGAAAGTTGGTCATTCCCTTCAGAAAATCCAACGGGTAATTGACTCGGTTCAAGGTGTTTCGGGTCATCATCTTCCTATAGGCTCCTTCTATGCGAATTTCCCAAATCTAGCTTCTTCACAAGAAGCATCATCATTACAACAACAATCCAAGAAGACGACATTCTTGTCTTCTTCACATTCACAGCCTGCAAAATCCCCTGCTTCCTCGTGTAGTCACAGCTCGAGCTGTTCCAGTGAAACACAAGTAAACAAGGAGGATCCTACGGATAAGACTAGACAAGAGACAATGACTCTCCCAAGATCTTTTAAGGAAACGCAAGCCACACATTTATCACCATCAACATCATCACAAGACGATGATTTTCTGAGGATAAAGGTAAGCTATGAGGAGGAGAAGATACGGTTCAGGATGAGAAACTCGCGTAGGTTAAAAGATCTATTGTTGGAAATAGCGAAACGGTTTAGTATAGAAGATGTGAGCAGATATGATCTGAAATACTTCGATGAAGACAATGAATGGGTTTTATTGAGATGTGACGACGATGTAGAGGAATGTGTAGATGTTTGCAGATCTTTCCCGGGACAAACGATTAAGCTTTTGCTTCAGCTCTCTTCTCAACATTTACCAGAACGTTCTTCTGTCAGTGGATGCCTTTCGTGACAAGAAGAAATAGAAGATGAAGAAGAGACATTTTAGGACACGAGACAAAAGATTACAAATATAGTTTTGTGTTGTGTAAGCATCGTTGTTCATAGGTTTTTCTTTACTCTTTTCAAGATTATTAGGTGGTGCTTAATCTGGCATTTGTTTAAAAACGCATCAGAGAGCCAACATCAACATGTAAAGAGCCTTTCTTCTAGATAAATAATTGATGTTTTCTTGTTTACTACTTTTGTTGGTTTGCAAATGTAGATACACATTTTTAATAATTACACTTTGTCCATACACTCAGAATAAACATCTATTTTCTGTAGAAATTGGATTTGCATCATAACTATAAATTATGGGTATTCCCAGGGGAAGTAAAAAAAAACTGTCAATAGTGTACAGCAAATATTTTACTAAGTCTAAAAATGTAAAAACAAAAAAAGGATTACATTTTTTTTTTTAAATAAAAGGTTTACGTTTTATGTGTATATAGTGTGTACTGTGTACTGTGTACTGTGTAGTGTACATATATGTATGCCTGATCCACAAGGTTTCTTTGACTATCCGGTTCAACCGGTTCTACGGACGTGAGGTGAACCATTTCCATTAACCCGGTTATTATTTGAACCACCACTGCTTCGTTTACGCCTCTCTTCTTTTGGTTCATCTCTGATAGTTCTTACGATTTCTAATTCTCTGAGCACATCATCCATGGGAGGTCGGTTCTTCGGGTCAGCCTCGAGACACCGTAGAATGAGTCCGGCGGTTTTGATCACCGCCAAAAGTGGATACTTTTGCTCGAGCCGTGGGTCCATCATTTTTTGGATCTTCTTTTTCTGGCTCAAAACCGGTTTAGCCCATTCCACGAGATTCTGTTGCGCAGATGGTCGGTTTGGGTCTAGTGCTCTTAAACCGGTTAAGAGCTCTAAGAGTACCACTCCAAATCCGTAAACATCACTCCTCACATATAGATGACCTATAACATCATTTAATTTAATCCAAAATTCAAATGAAATTACAGATAAACGATTTATTCAAAACATCAGTTAAACATGCTTTTTTTGCCAAACAACAAAAAGTTAAAACATGTTTATTTATTTATTTTTTAATTAGCAAGTTTTTTATTTACCTGTGGCCATGTATTCGGGAGCTGCATAACCGTGTGTGCCCATGACACGTGTGGTCACGTGGGAGAATCCATTAATTGGTCCCAGTTTGGCTAGTCCGAAGTCAGAAAGCTTGGCGTGGAAGTTCTGAAAAAACGGCAAGAACTGTTACTAAAAAGAAGGACAATGTAGAAACAGCATGCAGTTTTGTTTTAAACGTGGGGAGCTAGAGATGAAAAAGACGACACCGTACGGAATCAAGAAGAATATTGGAAGCCTTGAAGTCTCTGTAAATAACACTCTTTTCGGAGTTATGCAAAAACGCAAGTCCTTGAGCTGCTTCAATGGCTATCTTCAAACGTGTATCCCATGACAAGGCCTCTCCTTCTGCATTAACATTACATGCACATCTTATATAAATATGCGTGTATATTAATATAATTATATGTATAAGATAAGGTAATGACTGATGGATGAGTGACATTGTACTTGAGAAGAGGTGATTTTCAAGGCTTCCTTTAGGCAAATACTCATAGACCAAGAGGAATTGATTTTCTTCCCAGCAATAACCCAAGAGCTTCACCAGATTTGGATGATGAAACTTCCCTAAGAATCTCACTTCACACTGCAATTTTAAGATATATCAATACATATTAACGATTATATATTCGATCGATATGACTGCATTAGAATAGCTAATGTTTAATATTTCACTGTTTGTGTTTATATAATTTGATGTTTTGCTCAACTTTTTTTTACAAATATAACATATAACTAATTCATCTCTATACTAATTATGAATGTTTATCACTAATAGTACACTATTCAAAAATATAACTGAGAGAATAAAAATATTCAAAGTATTATGACAATGAATTTAACGAAACGAAATGAGTCTAATGGTATGACTAAAATTACGCTTAGAAAAAGATAAACTTCTCTTCTTCTTCTTTTGTTGTAAAGAGAAACTTCTTCAAAATTGTATTCTGCGTGATTTTTGTCTTTTTTTAATCAATTTTGTAAGTTTGGAGTTATTCCAGAGCGCGCGGCATGTTTCAAACACATTTGAAAAGTCAATGGTCAAAGCTAGTATATCATTCATAAGCTGATATTTATTTATCATCTTTCCTTGTCAAATGTCAAGATTACTTTTTTTTTTGTTGTCGATAATAATCAGGTGAAGATAACTTGTTTTCATAAGTTTATATTATTCTATATATAATATATATGGTCGTGACAGAATTTCTAGCTGGAGACACTACGCATAAAAAACGAAAATGATTTCCACGCATCAATACAAGAAAACCTCCAACCATATCATTAAATATTTATGTATATTTCATTGACTATATTAGATATGTTATTTTTCTTGATTGACTAATACAGTTACGTAATAATTTCTTGACCTCTTCTTCTTCTTTTTGGCTTAATGTTAGATTGACTTCTTCTCCTTCTTTTGTGTAATGAAAAAACACTGATAATCTATTAATAATAGTAATCTTAGAAAATATATCATAAGGATGCATTTTTCAACGGTTGCGTCTTTTTGTTGTTCAAATGATACATCTCTTGTTTTAAAAGTTGCAACTTTTAGCGTTTATATATTTTTAACGGTTGTGTCTTTTTGTTATTCGTTATGCATCCTTCCATCAAAAACCGTAAATTTTCTTAAAAATTGTAACTTTTAGGATTTATGTCTTTTTGATTCCATTTATATTGTGTTGTATAAC
>OVAY01001298.1:779-31850 GCA_900406395.1 Kernera saxatilis | reverse complement strand
CCACTAACCAATAACAATAGAATTTGAAAATTTGAAAAATCTTCAAAAATCTATCTCCTAATAACCTCTCTTAAATGAAGCATAAGAAAAGCCCAATAAGCTACATATGGCCCAATTCAGACCTTCCCTTGGTTTTTATAAACTTTCTCGTTTCTTTTGTCCTTTATTTCTTCTAATCCTTTGTAAAAAAATCAAACGCAAGAATATTATTTCTCGCTCGCAATTCCTCTTCTCTCTTTTTCTCTCGCTCCTCGGAATCTGAAGCAGTTCTCGTTAGACGCCTGGATCGGTAAGATGATATCCACTTTCTTCTTATGCATCATAAGATCTCATCTTTACGGTTTCATTTCCGATTCACATTCCCTTTAATCCACTTCGAGCGTGTGAATCTGGGGGCTTGAGTTTCTCGCCCCCGATTCATTTTGGAATCCGCGGTATTTTCTTATCCTTTTGTGGAAGTAGAGGAAAATTGATGGGGTGGAGAAGATAACACTCGAGTGGCCGTAGTTTTCCAGGATCTGTGATGATTTTTGGATTTATTTCTGAATATTTTAATCTTCGTTGCTTCGAGATCTGAAATCACTCTCTTTACCTAATGCCTTCGCTGCTTCTTGATCTCTTATGTCAATTAGCTCTGACCTGGGAAATTACAGTAATGGGTTGCACCTGAATATAGGAAGATATACACAGTCGATAAGCTACTTTACCTTTTCAATTTCTCCTCATGTGAATTATTTTGGTGTTGTTTTCATTGCAGTGACCTGATCGAACTTCACATAAGGTGGGATTAGGATGGCCATGGTGGATGAACCGTTATATCCCATTGCCGTGCTCATTGATGAGCTTAAGAATGATGATATACAGCTTCGGTTGAACTCGATCCGCCGGCTATCTACGATTGCACGTGCCCTTGGGGAGGAACGCACAAGGAAGGAATTAATCCCCTTTTTGAGCGAGAACAGTGACGATGACGATGAGGTGCTCCTTGCAATGGCTGAGGAATTGGGAGTTTTTATTCCGTATGTCGGAGGAATTGAGCATGCGCATGTTCTTCTCCCTCCTCTGGAATCTCTCTGCACTGTTGAGGAGACCTGCGTGAGAGAAAAAGCTGTGGACTCTCTTTGCAAGATTGGATCTCAAATGAGAGAAAATGACCTCGTGGACTCCTTTGTCCCTCTTGTGAAGGTTAGATATTGACACAGTTAACATATTTATAGCATTATATTACGTCCTTTTATTAGTTCAATCGAGGCTTAAGTTTGTTCTGTTCTTTATCATGTAGAGATTAGCAGCTGGTGAATGGTTTGCAGCCAGAGTTTCTGCATGCGGTTTATTTCATGTTGCATACCAAGGTTGTACCGATGTGCTGAAGACAGAGTTACGGTCTACTTATAGCCAGTTGTGCCAAGATGATATGCCAATGGTGCGAAGAGCTGCTGCATCTAACCTGGGGAAATTTGCTACAACTGTGGAGTCAACCAATTTGAACGCTGAGATCATGACTATGTTCGATGATCTTACTAAAGATGGTACTTAATGCTTGAAATATGTTATGTCTTACTATATGTGCTAATCACTTAGAAATAGTTTTCGTGGACCCCAAGAGCATGGTAAAGGTAAATAGATCACATTTGAAACTAATAAGCAAGGTTTGATAAAGAAACCTTTTATAGTGGATACATACCTCTTAAGAAATGTTTGTTTCTTATCCGTGCTAATATTGTTTAAATTTTAACTTTCTTTTCAGAACAAGATTCTGTTAGACTATTGGCTGTCGAAGGCTGCGCAGCTCTTGGAAAGTTGTTGGAACCCCAGGATTGTGTTGCACGCATTTTACCTGTTATTGTGAATTTCTCTCAGGTGAATTAAGCTTTGGTTTTGATTAATTGTCGCCTCTAAATCATATATTCATATCTCTGCTACTGCATGCATAGAGTTCATCGGAAAAAGTTTGCAGTTCTGATATTTTTCCATGCTATATGGTATGTTTTCTGAGAGCAGGATAAATCTTGGAGGGTACGTTACATGGTTGCTAATCAGCTATATGAACTTTGTGAGGCAGTGGGTCCTGATTGCACGAGGTATGTGCCTTGTAACCCTCTGGTTTTTTTTTTGTCATCCTTGCTAGATCTAGTCTTTCTTTCTCGTTAAACAATTTGTGACCATCAAGCACGCATACACCTAAGAACATTTATTGGAAGTTTTCTTTACATTTTTTCAATACATATAAAAGCCCTGGATAGTAGCTTTATGTATGTACATGTATCTTATTATTTTGACACGAAGTTTATGTTGTAATATCTCTAGGACGGATTTGGTTCCAGCATATGTGAGATTGCTACGGGACAATGAGGCTGAAGTGCGAATAGCAGCAGCGGGAAAAGTGACGAAGTTCTGTCGGCTGTTGAATCCAGAGCTTGCGATTCAGCACATCCTTCCTTGTGTGAAGGTACATTCTCTCTGCTCATAAAATTTCTCAAATTCCACATAAAAACAGTGGTTTCCCTTTTCTTGTTATATTCTGATTCGAACTCATTTCTGGCAGGAATTATCATCCGATTCTTCTCAACATGTCCGCTCCGCTCTAGCTTCAGTAATAATGGGCATGGCTCCTATCCTTGGGAAGGTACGAACTGGAGATAGCCAATATTTTCGTATCTTGTGACTATTTTGGATTTAATTTGTTCTTATGGTTTTCATCAACAATATCAGTTACACTATGTATTATGGCTCGGTTCTACCTGCGCCAAATGGTGTTGCAAACCTTATCAATGATAATATAACATCTAAAATTTTCAATACAGGACTCAACCATTGAGCATCTGCTACCAATTTTTCTTTCCCTTTTGAAAGACGAATTTCCTGATGTACGTCTCAACATCATAAGCAAGCTAGACCAAGTCAACCAGGTCTGCTGCATTTCTCTTCACGTGTCTTAAATTTAGCTACTTGCTTCCTTGTCTCCATTGGTAACTAAATATCTTCTATGGCAGGTTATTGGGATTGATCTGCTATCACAATCCTTGTTGCCGGCGATTGTAGAGCTTGCTGAGGATCGGCACTGGAGAGTCCGGCTTGCAATAATAGAGTATGTTCCTCTGTTGGCCAGCCAGTTAGGTATAGGGTTTTTCGATGATAAGCTCGGAGCCCTTTGCATGCAATGGCTGCAAGACAAGGTTTACCTTGAATCCTTTATTTTGGATCTTTGATGTTGGCACATAATCTTTCATCAACTTGTGATTCTGAGATATTGACACTGTTCTCCTCCTTCAGGTCTACTCTATCCGTGAAGCTGCAGCAAACAACCTAAAGCGCCTCGCAGAGGAGTTTGGTCCTGAATGGGCAATGCAGCACTTAGTTCCCCAGGTTTGTATTCTTTGAGAAATTAAGTTTTAAACTTTTTTGTGTTCCTTATTATTGATCTATGTCAAGTAGCTCGCATCTGATCCCCTATCCTTGGTCTTGTTTGTTTTGAAATCGCTTAAACTGCATGTGTATTAGTGATCTCCAAATTGAGCTCTCTTTTTTGTATGTAAGCAGGTATTGGACATGGTCAACAATCCGCACTACCTACATAGGATGATGGTTCTACGTGCAATATCTCTAATGGCTCCTGTAATGGGATCAGAAATCACATGCTCAAAGTTTCTTCCTGTGGTGGTTGAAGCATCAAAAGACAGGTAAGATAAATTAGAGTTGACTTGGCCAAAGTCCTTGAAGAAGACATCTTAGTTTTAACGTGTTGTTGCACATATCTAATTCTCTACAGAGTTCCAAACATCAAGTTCAATGTTGCAAAACTCCTGCAATCCCTCATCCCCATAGTCGACCAATCAGTAAGATGAAACTTAAACATGAGTCAATTATATCAAACAAAAACTAATGGAGATTGTTGAGCTTTAATGTTTAAAAAATTGTAGGTGGTGGATAAAACAATCCGTCAGTGTTTGGTGGACCTGAGCGAGGACCCTGATGTTGATGTTCGCTATTTTGCAAACCAAGCGCTTCATTCCATTGACGGTACCGCAGTGGCGCAATCCTGAATTTTTTCAAATGTATTAGTGATATATAATAATCTTTGATCCTGAATATTTTTTCATCTGTATTATCGTTAAGTTAAGTTTCTATTTTTTTTTCTGTGTTTGGTTTGATTGTGTAAACCGCCATTTTGGTTGTTGGCTATGAACTGCATTTATATATGTTAGCAAAATTGTATTTCCTTTGTTACATTTCTTGTGTTCAAAAGCCTTTGTTTCTTTCACTTCATTCCTCGTCTTTCTACTACTCTGAAGCCTTATCGATACTAACTTTGTTTTTTTTTTTGGTCATCTAAGAACTTGTATTTATCAAAACCAAATACAACAAGCCAAATTTTAAAGACAAAACATGCAGGTAACGACTGACTTAGCCCGAAATCTCATGAGTCAAAGACTAGAAACAGAANTGACTTAGCCCGAAATCTCATGAGTCAAAGACTAGAAACAGAAAAATACAAACGATTTTAAAAACAACTAACGCGCTAAAATGAGATAGAGTTAGTCACTATCCTCAAACTTCCAACACCGTTGCAATCCCGAGAACGGAAACAGATCGGATAATGCTTGAAACCAACAAGAACCAACCTCGGCTTCTGCTCTTCTTGTCCTCGCTTGATGTTTGTAGACTTCAGAAATTATAGACGAGACGATGCATTTCCTTAGGATGGCAAGACGGATTCTCCAAAGGAGTGGAGATAGAACCGTCACGAAAGCCAGGGCCAGATGAACCGAAACTAGTTCGATACTAACTTTGTTATCTTCCATTAATTTGTTTTTCTACTAACACACAAAATCAGTATACATTTTGATCAAACAAATCATCCATAACTTTCTATTAATGATTTGACAAAAGGAAAGCATGAATCATTTGATAAAATAGTTTTAGACAAGACAGAGTCGACAGACGGGTTGCCCGCTTTAAACACCCTAATTGCATTAATATTCTACAGTTATATCTCCTATTTTCCAAGAGAAATGGGCTGATCAAGCGGTTGTCAAAACTTCACGGGCTCGAGCGCTACGATGTTGGAGACGACGGTGAAGCATCTCAGACATCTCAGAGTAGAAATCATCATCCCATCTTCGAATCAACAAAGGATCTTCAGCAAAACATATGTATATCGATGTCACCGCACTCTCCACTACCACCATTCCTAGACCCACCTGGAACCCACATTGGACCAATGAAACAGATTGAACAATTTGGTTCATGTAACTTTTGGAAGAGTGCACAAAAGGAAACTTACAAGGACCATTCCCATCAACATTGCCGTCGATGCAACCATTATAACTCTGTCGCTGTATTTGATCCAAGCCCAAACACCAATGCAAGAGCCTGTGATGAGTCCTCCAAAGATGGTTCCCATTAGAAGCACAGCACCAGAACAGTCATATGCAACAAGTGCCTCTACACCTGTCGACTGAAACAGTTCCCACGCGTCTCTTGCTGATCTGTTGAATCCTTTTCCATACACTGCTATCTGATAATTAACCAAAAGTGTTATCATTTTGATTCTCCATTGCTCGTAGGACGGATATGATGTAGTCACTGTCTATAATCTAAATACCTGGACATAGGCATACTTGTTGAAAAACCGAACTAGAGTTTCAACTAGATGAAACAGGAAATCAACGCAGCAAAGTAGACATTCATTTCCACAAATCTTGGACCGGAATCCCCTTATCTGCAAATAGATATAGTGGACCAATGTTATCAAGAATTGGAAGAGCGATTATGTTTTACGGACAGCAAAAGAATCTGGAGACTACCTCCCAGCGAAGTGTTCTAATGGCAGCAGTGAAGAGAGACCCGTAACATATGCTCCCAAAAGATGTTGTCACGGCGTACCTAAGGGATTCTATCAAAGTGCTAGGAGGCAACGATGATGACTCTTCTTGACCACATTGAAAGAGAACATGGAACACCATCCCAGAAACTATAACATGGACAGTATTACATAGCACAGCGCCTGTCCAAAATAAGCTAACCGAAAGAACCTGCATATATATATGATCCAATGAAACCTACGAATGTTTACTTTCAGACCCTAATGAGCAGAAAACAGAAACCGTAAGGAAAAATGCAAAAACTTGCCAGCTCACCACAAGAAGCCACCATCGTCCCTCATCACCCATGCTCGATGCCACGACACCAGCTGCTCCAAACGACCATAGAGACATCCACAAAAGCATGGCTACTGTGAAAGCATGCGCCACCATTATGACCTTAGGAAGGCCCCAAACTAATTTCAGTGCTTTCCGCAGAACCAGCATCGTGAAGGGAAGTCTACACATGAACAACTCAAATCATCAGAATTGATAAGTTTGACCAAATAACCATAACGGTTCAATAGTATTCAACCATGCACGCACCTGTCTATAACTGAAATAACATACAAGAACTGCAAAAGTGCTCCAATGGCGAATGCACCGCCCCAGAAGAACTGTCTGCACCAGAAACATAGTACACTGACTACAGCTAAATAGGTTGTTAAAATGTGAACCGAAACTTTCATCATCTCATTGGCATAGGAGCCGAGGAGTAATGACCAAATCCAACTGATAAAGACTCCGATCCCACCAGCAACAGCATAGAGGGGCCAGTAGTCCTCGGTCAGCCCTTTATGATTCTCCAAGAACCCTTGAGTGTATCTATCGATGTTTAGCCTATCTGATATTCTAAACCTATTGAGTCCAAGCACCGCGAGCACGAATCCCAAACATATCAGGTGAATCACGAAGATGGCTGACCAGAACACATCATGCCAATGACGGGACTCACGGACAACAGCTCGGTTTCCATCTCCACTCCTTCGACTCCGTTGGAGACTCTGCAAGTCAAAATGAATCTCTGATTCAGATGAGTGCCACAAACAGAGATGTTGATGCCAAAAATTTTGAGAGAGTGTCAGAAATTCACACTGAAATAAACCAATTTTGATAACATGGGCCTAAAAGTACAATGCAAACACTCATGGAAAAGAGACAGGATTTTCATTTCTAAAAGAAGTAATTTTGCGAGTGACCCGTGATTTAAGTAACGAAATCGAAGTCACAAACCGCTCTTAAAATGTGAGAAACAATATAATCCACAGGCCGAGATCTCACTCGGAAAAAAAACAGAGACTTTATGCAATGAAGTATTATAGAAAGCAAAACCCAGAAAGGGGTTCTCAAGTCCTAGACAACTGCTTTCGCTTATTTTCTGAACAGAAGTAAATCCAATCAAAAGAGAAACAGATTCAAACCCAGATCGAATTAGAGAAAGCGTGAGAAAATGGACAACCTGGTCGCCGGAGGAGATGGAGGCGTAATCGGAGGAAGGAGAGACGCTGTTGGTGGAGTCACTCATGACGGAGTAGAAGCAGAAGATTCACTGACCGGAATCAAATTTCATGGAAGCATCTTTGAATAAATATCACAGAGGAGAGAGAAAGGAGAGAGAGAGACAGGAGGGATAATAGTCAAAATGAGGAGAAAAGGAAAGGGAACACGAGAAAAAGGAGTGAAGCAAAGGATTGAGAAATGGTTTATGAGTCAAAGCAATATGATAATGATCAGAGTGAAGAGAAACGTTGCCGGCGAGAAAAGGAAGTTTTGTCAGCGAGTGAGTGAATTCAGAGAGAGAGAGAGAGAGAGAGCGGTTCTTCTTCTTCTTCTGCGTCTCCGTCTTCTTTCTTTTTATTGGATAAGAAGCAGAAATAGTTTTCGAGTGGTCGTTTTCGGATCACACTTTCTCCCTCCGTAACTATTCGCTTTATTTTCTTTATCAAAATTGTTTTTTTTTTTAATTTTCTGGCTCATTGCTTTTATTTCTGTTTATAGATTACAACTGTAAAACATTTTTTGCTGAATACTATTACTTAAAATTCATAACATTTAAAAATGTGAATGATAACTATGTATAGTTTTCTCCCAAAATACAGTTCCATATTGAATTCTATTCTATTGAATTAACCACTTTTCGATTTTTGGTTAACTTTCAAAGCCAGGATGATTCAAACACAAATGTTCGATTTTGCGCTTGTATTTACGTGTTATAGAATTGTAATCATTTGAAAGAAAACAAAATTAAGGGCGTAAACAAACGGCCAGAAAACAAAATTACTACACTGTTATTTTGTTGAAGTACTAAACTCTTATTTATTGAAGCTTATTAGCATTATCCCTTACAACATTTCTGTTTACACTTTTCTCCTTTTCGGATGCCAACCAATTGGTATATCCAAGTATCCAACTTTATACATACAAACTTTTTAAAAGGTATATCAAAATGATAGTATTACCTACATGGGCAATCGCTTCAAAGTCCGTATGTGGTAGATGTTTGATATTTTGATCTACTTATGTAATGTATATATATATATATATATCTCACGTACGAAAGAAAATATTCAGATATTCAAAAAGACCGGTCAGAATCATCTATTGAATAAAAGTACACTTGGTTATTTTGGTACCACGAAATGTTGCCCATGTTGATGAAAAACAATGAATTTTCCAGGTTTTTGTTTTTTACCCTTATGGAGTAATTTTTATGTCTAGCATGCAACTGTGAAAGTGAAAAAGAGTGTTTTTTTGATGAACAAAGGAGAAAGTAAAAGGTTGACATAAAAAAGGAGAAAAATAAAATAAAAAGGTTTTGAGGACAAAATGATTGAGCCGAATGGCTGCCACTTTATTTGTAGTGATGGCAAGTGGTGGCATTGGCATCATGTCTTGGCCACCTCTCTATGTGCCATGTTCCTCTCTCTTTTTCAAAATTATTTAAACAGAATGATTTAGAGTTTATTTATATATATATATGTACATGAGAAAATCACTGATCATAGATTGATTAGTGTAACTTGATCTCTATCGGCAGTAAGTATCCCACTTTCTCTTTATTTTCACAATTAGTATCGTATCAAATTCCACAAGTGCTATTAAGCTTCTGTATTTTCACAATTAGTATCGTATTTTTTTTTTTTTTTTGAAAAGTAGGATATTGAGTTGCAATTAGACACGTGAGCATCTTTTATTTAAATAATGTTGGCAAAAAGTAGCCACGACTGATCGTATTGATTACGGATTGTTGGTCGTATTTTACCAAAAATAAAATAAAAAAGTATGTTAGTCGTTGCTTAGTCGTCGTGGTTTCGTGAACTGAGTAATTAATGAGAAATACAGATTACTTGGAATTATAGGAGATAATTTTTAAATTAGTAAAAAAAGAATTAGAATCTGAATAGTGACATTGGAACAGGCAATATAGAATAAACGAATTAGACAGATCAAAAGAAGCATTAGTTTCTATATATATATATATATATATATATATCTCTATTGAATTGGCATCGATTCAATCACTGGTTACTAAACTGTTCGGATTGTTTCCATAGAAATCTTCTATAAAACAATCTAATCATCATATTTCAATCAGTCCTTCCTTAGTGGTGGAGACAAACCTCACACATTTGTAAACATGACAAACTCTTTTTGACTAATCAGACATTTACAATTTTATTGCTCTAACTTTGTAAGAAAAGTGTTGAATCTAAGAAAATATTTTTACGTTTAATCATGTTTTTTTAGTCTAATTAAAGGAAAGTGTACACATGAAATTTCCTATCTGTATTGTATCACTAGAACGAGCATCTCACCATGAGTGTATAAGAAGATAAATCCTTCGAGCTGTAACTGGGCAGGCCCACTATTTAACTACTACATAAACAAAGTTACTACATAAACAAAGTCCATCTTTTACTCTTTTAACTCTCTGCAACAAAGTACATGAAAAAAAACAGTAATCTAATAACATGCGGCTACTTAAGTTTTTTGTTATTTTCTTACTAAAATACTTATTAAAACCGGCTAGCATTTATTTGTGGAGAATCCAATGAGGGAATTCGCCAGATCGAAAGCGACACGTGTCCCTTGCTGCTGCACGTTGCCGATAATCGCCAGCGAACTCGCCGTCGGTGCAAACGCCAGACAGAAAGTCCCCACCGAGTCAACCGGAATCATGTAATTCTTCGCCGGCAAAGCCAACATCTTCCCGCCAGGGAAATGGAAAGCCACCGTCGGGACCTCTATCGTCGTCTTAGCCGACAGATCGTAACACGTGTCGAACATCGCCACTCCGGCTGCTTTCTCCAAATCCGCCGTCCCTTTCACGAACGCGTCTCTGAGCGAGTTGTAGATCCCGGTCTGGAGACGCGTCACGGCGGTTCCCGAGTCAATAATGATCCCGCCGCCTCCTGACTCATCCATCTCGAATGATGACACCGGAATCTGAAGCAACTCGCCGCCGACGCTTATCCCGGTGAGTCCAAGGTAATAAAACGTGTCGAGCTGGTGGTTACGGAGCAACGGGGCCACGACGGCGTCACGTGGGAGATCCGACCCGAACTCGACAGTCGAAGCCGAGTCCGAGTCTCGGTCGACGAGGCAGTACGAGAACGACGTCGTGTTGAGCTGCGAAGGCAGAGCGAGCAATCCGCCGCCGAGTCCGAGCAAACCGGCGGCGCCGACGAACAACCCCTCGTTGCTGTGTCCACACCCTACGGCGACGTTTTGGACGGAAGCGGAGCCGACTGTGAGCGTCTCGGTGGCGAAATCGCCGACGGTGTAAGAACCGTCGCCGTAAGAAACCTCGTAGAGACACGTGGCGTTTCTGCATTCGGAGACTTCGAGGGCATTGCACTGTGGAGTGTCGCAAGAGAGAGTTTGGTAAGAAGAGGAAGACGACGGCTCGAAGATGGGCTCGGTCTGGTGGTAACAGTCGGCGCAAGGGGCGCATTGTAGCCAGTTCACGTCGCTTCCGGTGTCGAGTACCATGTAAACTTCACGCGCCGGGTTTCCGATTCCGACGCGTGTGAAGTACTCGCCGCTTCCTTGAGTCGTGCCGGAGATTAAAGGAGCTTCAATCTCTTCCTCGGTGGTGTACATTGTGGCAATGGGCTTGAGATCTGCTTTGGATATGTTGTTGATGGCTAGATCTAAACGGGTCATGAGAGATTTGACTCGGGCTGAGTCACGGTCGAGTCTGGCTAGTGTGAGAGACTTGTAGTCTGGGTGTTCAGCTCCTCTGACGGAAGCTCGTGAATGAAGCTTCAAGCTAAATGAAGAGGAAGAAGAAGAAGAAGAAAGCGAGTGAGTCTGTTCTTCTTGCTGGCTCAACGGAAACGAGGACGCATCGTTGGTTCTGCGAATGGAATCGGCGACATCGAGAACCGACGTAGTGGTTACAGAGATCTCTGGTAAGATTCTGGAGAAAACGGAAGAATGTGAAGCGAGGAAGAAGATGAAGAAAAGAAAGCAACGGTGAAAACCCATTTTTAGTTTCCGACCGTTGGATTCGGAGTGAAAGAGAAATGGTCTTGTTTCTTCTTAAAAGAGTGTAGATTTTGGGAAAATAGAAAAGGAGAAGACAAACAAAAGTGAGTGTTTGTGGTGGGGGAAGGAGAAGACAAACAAAAGCTTCTTTAAACAAAGGAAAAGCTGTTTGGGGTTTTGCAGATTCCAAGGAGATTTATACTATATACATCTTGAAGAATCAAGAGTAGATAAATGGTTTAAGGGGAAGAGGAGGTTTCTTCATCGTCTTTAAGTGTCAAGATTAAATAAACTTTGTTTTATGATCTCAATGCGCTTAGTGTGGCTCTTAGTAGAATATCTATGTTGTTTGGAATCTCATCACTTTTCATCTTCCTCCTTATTTTAAGTAAAACTCGGCTGCTTCTTGAGTGTTTTTGGCAATGAGCTTAGCTTTGCTAACGACTTTCAAGTAATTAACAGCTCATCCATTTCAATTTCTATAATAAAGCTATATGGTATTAAACAATGTACCTAAAAAAGTAAAAATGCTATAGCTCTAAACTGGTAAATATAATACATACATATGCATTCTGACAAGAAAAAATACATGCATATGCTGATGCATATCATATTACAACTAACCTTTTTAACAATTGTGTCTAGCATAGAATTACAACGTGGAGGAATATGTGACCTGAACTGAAAAATGTGAAATCATGGTCCCTCATGGGCCTGTGGGTTACTTGGATGTAACTGTTCGTTTGATAATTGGGCCCATATATACTACAAGTCTACAAGGTATTCACATCGCCACATAATTTAACTATTAAATAATTTTAGAATTGAATAAAAGCGAGTTAAAATAAGGAGTAGGATCAAATCGAATCAAATAACGTGCGTTTCCGAATCAAATTCATCTCCAATCAGAAATCGGTCAATGCCTGTTTTTTTTTTTTTTTTTTTGGTGCAAAGGTCAATGCCTGTTTAGAATTGTATAAAATCAGGTGGGATAAAACCAAATTACAATTAGTTGCGATTAGCCAATCAATTAATCTCCAATTAGTTTTTTTTTTTTGAGTCAGAACTTACAAGAGTTAAGTTATGAAAATAATCATAATATTCTCTATGTGACGTCTTTATCGTGATGCGACAATACATCAGCGCATTTAAAAGTCTCTTAGTTCAGGCACAGTGACGATACCAAAGGAATAAATTAGCATCAAGTTGGGTTTTCCGGGTCCCACACAGGGAAATCGTTGGATGTTATTAATCCACGTGGCGAGATCTTAAGTGTTAAAGAATCCGAATCAAATTCACCCGGAAAGCCCAAAAAAAAGCATTCATCTTTTGCACTTCAACAAACTTTTTCGTCCACGCTCTCAGAATCTGCGACTGTCGCCTCTATCTTTACTCTCTCTTTCGCCGACTGTTTGCTTCTTCCGGCAGGAGATCACTCCGTCGTCTCCCGGAGAAGATCGGGAGTTTCGGATTTCGTTTCCTTGTTTGTAGCTGATTTGCTGTCGATTTTTAACTCGGTAGACATGAGCTCAGTTTTGCAGGTGCAGTAAAAGATATCTGTTTTTCAGAATCTCGATTTTTTTTTGTTTCTCTGGGGATTCGTTGTGGAAGCTAATCTGGGTTTACGATTGATGGGTTTTCTTAGGGTTTTACGAAGTCACTCGCCATGACGTTTGTGTCGGAGATTGGCGACAAGACGTTTTTCGCTGCCGCTGTAAGTGTTCCTCTTCGCAATATTTTGAGTCTTTGCTTTCTGTAATTTGAAGGAGTTTAAGGTCGAAGAAGTCAATGGCTCTTCTACGAAACTATAGTTTGATTCTGTTCTGAAACAACTCTGGTGAAAAAGAGATTCTGGGCGTGATGGTCAAAGCCCAAATTCTTATTTGTAGGATCTGCCTTTTCATAAATAGAAATCTAGCAGAACTTTTGAAATTGAGTGATGCTATTCCTTTCTGTTGAGATCCTTTGTTCTTTGAGCAAGTTCGTGTTTTTCTTTCCTTTACCAAATTCGTTACATATCTGAATGAATCTGTGTCCAGTCAAAGGAGCTTCCTGTAGCTTTTATATTCCCATTTAGTTTGATAGTGTTTTGTTGGTTTAGAATTTGCCACTGTCTCCTTGAGAAAGTAAGATACTTGTGTTGTTATCCTGATTTTGCAAGCTTAATCTCTTTTCCTTTAATCAGATTTTGGCGATGCGTTATCCTAGGAGACTTGTGTTGGCTGGTTGTTTATCAGCCTTGATTGTAAGTTTCTGTAAGTACTTTAGGCTATTGGTTTCAATAATCTATCCCAGATTTGGAAGCTTATTATGTCTTTGCTAATTCTTAGGTTATGACTATCCTCTCTGCTACCGTTGGATGGGCTGCTCCAAATCTGGTATGCTTTTGGCTTTTGTAATGCTTTTTGCTCAGATTGAAGTTTAATATAGCTTCTTTTACCCAGTTCCATTTGTTATGGAAATTCTCAATCGTTTACTAAATACTGATTGAAAACCTCCACTTACAGATCTCTCGCAAGTGGACCCATCACATAACAACACTGTTGTTCTTTGGTTTCGGGCTATGGTCTTTGTGGGACGGTTTTAAAGAAGGAGGAGGGTAATAATTCTTCAAATTTTGATGTCGTGAGGATGAACATTTACATCCAAAAAATTTAGGTTATCTGATTCTACTTTGTTGGCAGGGGTTCGGAAGAATTGGCTGAAGTCGAAGCAGAACTGGTCAGTTCTGTTCTTCTTTGTGCATGCTCATTCTCACGTTTAAGATAAATGGGTTTGTGGTTTGACTTTCTTGTGTTTTTTCACAGGATTCTGATTTGAAGGCTAATGGTAAAACTACAAACGACAGCAAAAAGGTATGGAACTAAAACAATAAAGTCCATGACTGTGTAGGAATTGCCTGTGCTATGTTTTCAACTTTTCACAAAACCATTTGTTGTCATTGTAGATTGAAGATGAAAACAAAAAGCAGAAAAGGCCATTCCTCACACAATTCTTCTCTCCAATTTTTCTGAAGGTAAAATAAAAGATCCTCTCAGAATTTGCTCTCCAAATAAGTGGACTTTTCTGAATTAGTTTCATATTTTCCCTCTCCTTTTGGCAGGCATTTTCGATTAATTTCTTTGGTGAATTTGGTGACAAGAGTCAGGTAGCTTTCACGTCCTCGATTGATTCAGTCTAAATGCTTCACATTGATTCAGTCTAAATGCTTCACATGCTCACCATAACTCTTTTTGTGTAGCTTGCTACAATTGGTTTAGCCGCGGATGAAAATCCACTCGGTGTGGTCCTTGGTGGAGCTGTGTAAGTTTCACTGTAAAACCGCTACAATCTTTTTGTGTCTGCATCACAAAAATTATATGTTTGAATCAATGTTGCTGACAAATTTGTGCCTACACAGGGCACAGCTATTGTGCACCACTGCTGCTGTGATTGGAGGAAAGAGCTTAGCGTCTCAGATATCCGAACGAATAGTTAATCTCTCTCATTATCCTTTCTACATTTGCCATAAAGAGTCGTAAAAACTAATACTTGTTTTTGCAGGTTGCTCTTTCTGGTGGAATGCTTTTCATCATTTTTGGCATCCAATCGTTTCTTACATCTGTTGAGACCTGATACTTTACAAAACCTTCTTTATGGTATACTCCTGAATCCTAATATATTTCGTGTATTCATCAATTTCATTTTGATGATAGTCTTCTGTCTTACTCTGATGTATTTGTGAAAAATGCAGGTTTGTAGAGAGAGCTGAAGATGAAGAACGTCACTATCCAACAGCTAGTTTCTTAAATATTTAATCTACAGCTAGTTTCTTAGATATTTAATCTTGATATTAGACGTTTACATACAAGTGATTACAAAACAAATCTGAAATATTATCTTCAGTGAAAATATTGACATGGTCTAAAGCAGCCCATCTGACTTCAATAAAGTTTTGATAATCAGTGCTTATTTATTTATTTTTTTCTAATTTGGGAATCATGTGGATTTTTGAAGTTGTATGTGAATTGCATATGAAGAGAAACTCATATGATAAGGAGTAACAATATGCAAGAATTTAGTAAGTGTGGATGATGATGACATGGAAGATAAATGTGGAACTAACAATATGTCTTATTGAATAAGTAGCAGATTATATATTTCTCTCTAACTCAATACGCACGATCATTTTATATGATTTATTTTTACATTTTTAATTAGATGATCCAGTGATCAATAATTTAGTGTAATATTGATTAAGCGTAGAAACTATAAGTAGATGAATCCGCAATGATGTTCCTCAGTCCTCCAATTGTTGACGCCAACATTATGAACACTCCTACGATGATGGAGATCTGCCCAATACAAGAAGAAACCAAAGATATAGATCAACTATCTAAATATTGCTCATCTTCAAAAGATTATATACAAGTATGGTAAAACAAAATGTAAATAGAGATATTTACCCAATTAACCAACCACGTGATGCTGAATCTCTTTGGTTTCTTGATGATAAGCCACATTATACTTGGGAGCTATATACGGCGCCATTATATATCCATAACAAGATTATTAAATGCCTTATGTTCATCATAACAATGGACTCATATAAACTAATGATGTAGTTATTTTAACAATAGAATATTTGAATGTGGAAAATAATATTGAAGAAGGAAATTAAAGTGGACTTACAAAGAAGGAAGTGGGTGCAAAGCCAAATCCTCCAAAGAACCCTAGAAGGTCTCCAAAGAAGGGGAAAGTCACTCCAATAAACAATGTAAATGCTGCAATTACAATCCACAAAGATTCAATTAATTATCATTAGATTCTTAATTTAGACATATTTATATATAATGATGAACAAAAGTAAAATCTTACCGACATAAGTAGTTCGAGTGAAAAACCTCAAAACAACTCCATGCTTAAAACCGAATTTGTTAACCATCATCCTCTCCAGAAGATCAAAAACAGGCATAGCAAACACTTGGTAGCTACCGATGACGTGGACAACGACCATGAGATTAGCAGAAGCAATAAGCCAAGCTGGTCTATGTAGATTAACCAGCACATTGTCGTCTACGTCTTGACCAAAGGCCCAGTAGCATATTAGAGCCACCGGGAAATAGCAAATAGCATTGACCAAGTAAGCTCCGATCACGCCTTGCCACATGGGCACTTTCGATGGTCTTTCAGGAGTCGAAGGCATCGTGGCTTGAATCTCGAGCGCCACGGCGTGGCCCGCGAAAGCGAATGAGATCTGACCTAAGGCATTGAAGACTCGGAATGTGAAGTCACTTGGATTCGTCGCCTTGTAATCGTAGCTCACGTCAGGCATTCTTCCATGTGAGATACTTCCTGCCCACGCTATCGTCGAGTAGCTACAACATAACATTTATCAGAAATTAAAGTGTAATTAGTTTTGATTGGTGTTGATTGTTAGTTCATACTTAACGGTCCTAAATATTGTGTTTATACATTAAATAATTCACGTGTAAACATAAAACAAACTAAAATAATGAGATGCTAAAAACAAACTAAAATAATGAGATGCTAATCGACTCATCAATGACCATGCTAATTCAACTTATTGTTATAAACCTCCAATTCGTTTGCAATATAATCTTAGACCAAATAATTCTAGTCCAATGGTTTTGGCTTGTATAAAAATAGTATATTTCTAACCATTTTTTTGGTTATTTCATGTTAGTTTTTTCAAAACTGAAAAATACGATCTACTAACAAAATATATGTATTGCATCAAAACTGTATATAATAATGTGATGATGTAAGAAGATGTAAGAGTGACCTGAGGGACATGACGGCGGCAGCCAAGGAGACTCCGGCGACGGAGTTGAAATTAGGGAGCTGGGAGAGGAGGAAGTGGACCCCACCGAAGGCGAGGATCCAGTACGACTGTCTTACCGGAGTGCAGGTGGAGCACGTGATATCCACGAACTGCTTCAAGCACTTTCCACCGGTCACCATGTAAACAATGTTGCACCCAACCTGGACGATTAACTGCTGCGGTAGGACGATCCATGGGCCAAGTTTTGGGCCAAAAGCATACCGACCTAGATCGATATACCGGTCGAACCGAGTTCCCGGTACGCACTCATGGAGCTGCACCATTTGCCACATCGTGTTTAGGGTCAGTCCCCATGTAAGTACCAACATCAATGTCCCTGGTCCCCTGTTTCACCACACATTTCAGTTCACTGAACACTTTTTATTTAACAAACCAACAAAAAAATATGCATTTTGTTTTTTCTTTTCTTTTTCCTTTTTATATTTTCCTATGAATATTTTTATATCTGAATTTAGTTGCAACTAGTTCAAAATCATAAGCTTAAAGTGCCTTTTTTTTTTTTGCATGTGCTATGAATCTTCTTATATGTGAATTTAATTACAACTAGTTCAAAATCATCAGCTTAAAGTGCATTTTACTTTTTTCTTTTTACATGTTCTATGAATCTTCTTATATCTGAATATATCTAAATGCAAGTGTGCAACTAGTTCAAAATTATTTTTAACCGGATTCAAAAATAATCTTATTACAAAGATCCGTAACGTGAGTTTTTTATTTATTTACATGTTTTATCTTTAAAAATCAGTGGCAAACAGAATTAGTTTTTTTGTTTTTAAGGTTCGCTTGAAATACACATCAAAACATCATTTAGCACAGGAGACGGACAAGAACCTAAATTAACATGCTTTGGTAGTTGATATGAGGAAATTATAGACCTAGACTTGGAATTTCTTGGTTAAAACAAAAAAAAATTACGGCATAAAGCTGTAAAAATAGTTGAAGAAAGAGTACCAGCCAAGGTAGGCCATGGCATAAGGGAGGCTGAGAACTCCGGCGCCGATCATGGCGGTGACGGTGTGAAAGGTGGAGTACCACCACTTCGCTGGCCGTGATGGATCTCCTGCCGTCCATTTCTCGCCGGACTTCCGATCAATTTCCTGCAAACACTAATTAATTGGTAAGAAAAACCAAAAGAGAAAAAGATAATTAATGAGATAGTGATTGATTAATGAGGATGACCTTAGAAGGAGAAACCGGAGAAGTAGAGACCATCGTGTGTCTTTTTGCAGTATAGTGAGACGATCTCAGTTCCCTTAAAATGTGGAGAACTCGAAGCTTTTTAAGCTGTGTTTTGAGTTTTTTTTTTTCCAAATAAAGTTTGTGTAAAAATAATTGAATATATAAAGTTTTAAGTTTATGTAATTTTCTTAAAGATCTTACCTAATTTTAATGTCACTTGTTGGGCTTTTCTGTTTTTTCCCGGCTTAATTATTTTATATCGGATACTCACGTAAAGGAACTTTATTTTCTCTGCACTGTGATAATTTCGAAACGTGTAAAATTGTCAAATCCAAGAAATGTGTAAGAATCAAAAGTTCATTAAATCATTGCCATAATATCATCTTCATATACTTCTTTTGTAATTATTATTCTTCTCTCTAATCCGTCATTATATAACTCAGGTTTCAAATGGTTACGCCATACAGGTAGACGAATCATACAAAAAAAAAATATACTGCAAAGGCATACCTTCGATTTTGGTATGCCCTGTAGTCTTGCCGTTTCATTTTAATTTGTTCAAATCTCTTACACACTCCGAGTTATTTGGACTCTTTTTTATGGTAAATTAATTGTTGAAAAATGTATAGTACTTGTCATTTTGAATATGATTTATTAGAAGAATTAAACCTTAATTAAGAAAATAGAAAGAGTGATGTAGCCCACCAACCCACCCACAAAGAGTTAAAGTGTCCCTATTTATAGTTATATTAGCTACACAAAGTGGAAGATTTTGATAAACAGCTTTTAGTTTTTATATTTTATCAAATTGCATCTATGCTTTTCTAGATCCCACTTAATGGTGCATTACTCTCAAGTCCAAGCTTGTGAGAATTAAAAATACACAGAAAAAGTTCAGTGCTGGCATTTTCTTTCAGTCTATCATTCTTTTAAGAAAGGGACTTTGGCTATGTTCCCATGATTCGATGTAGAAAATCTAATGGGTGCGATGAATCGTATCATGGCTTGAAATTTGGCTCAAAGTTTACCATATTTTTATCAAATTTATGTGCCACGTGAATAGGACCCACCTCCTGAAGCAATTCACCTTGATTTTGGAAATGAATGAGCTCAAGAGTGGAGAAGAGAAGTCATGTTTGTCGTCTTCAATTCCAAAAAAGCAGTTGATTTCATTTTAGTGCGCGTCATAGTTACTATGTCTTATCAATATTAATAATTAACTTCTCTACTTTGTTTTTAGACAACTTATCAATAATTTTGGGCTAGCTACTTATTATTGAAATAGTAACAGTTCCAAATTAAAAAGATTAATTTAACGGAGCAAAACAAAAGAAATAGATCTGATACAAAAGATAGGAAAAAGGGCTACAAGTTAGGATTGTGATTTGTGAGCAAATATTAATGATAATTGGAATAGGATCTAGAAGTTAAAGCAGAATGAAAAGAAATATTCAAACCATATATTAAGATTTGAGACGATGATGTAATTTTGAAGTTCTAGTGCAATTGAAAATGGTATATTTAGACAAAGTTAAAGAAAACTATCCATTGTCATTAAAATTATAAACCTTTGTAATTTTTTAGAAAGAAACAGAGAGCATTATTGATTGGTTTAAATGTATCTTTCATACCTGCAAGCAAACTTAAAATATAATCAAGACCGTAAGTAAAAGCTAGCTATTAAGAGGTTCTTGATTTTGAGGGCTAATTTATAAGCCGTCAAATATAAAAAAAAAAAATAGAGCAAACCACATTTTTTTATATAAATTTTTCTTCAGACAAACAAAATATATATATAGTTTGGTGCCGTGGTTGATGGTCAGACCCACAAGGATGCCATTTTCAGGCAGAAAGTGAAGAGAGAGACAAAATACACGAACTAAAGAGTCTTAGACCATGGCCTTGATCGAGTTGACCAAAGAAGAAAGAAATAATTATGTTATATGATGAAACTAATTAGCAAAAAGTAGAAACCTGAAGAAGAGAATTTTAACTTTATCCCATGAAGCCAGCTCCTGGCATGTTAGGCTGCCCTCCACCACCACCACCACCTTGTTGTGATCTTCCAGGAGCTTGTGCAAAAGCTTGACCACCCATTACTCCTGACCCAACCATCTGTTGAGGCTGCTGCTGCATCTGATTCAGTGGCGATGTCTGTTGCTGCATCTGATTCAACGGCGACGTCTGCTGCTGTTGCTGATGATGGTGTTGAAGCTGTGACAGCTGATGCTGCTGCTGTTGCTGTTGCTGCTGATGATGTTGGAGCTGTGACAATTGATGCTGCTGCTGCTGGAGTTGTGGCAGCTGTTGCTGTTGGTGGTGTTGTTGTTGTTGTTGTTGTTGCTGCTGTTGCTGGATCTGTTGTTGCTGCTGCTGAATTTGCTGCTGTTGTTGTTGTTGGTGCTGCTGTTGGAGCTGTTGTTGCTGTTGCTGCTGCTGCTGTTGCTGATTTGGAATTTGCGGCTTAAACACAACCATATCCTGATAGAACCATCACAGAAAAACAAATGATTCTGTAACTTCTGACTGGATAGACAGACTCCTTTAGCATTCAATTTGGAAATAAAAAACTCCAAGAGCCACTAGATAACGGATACATGTTAGGTGAAACATCTACAGACACCTTACTATGTAAAAAATGGTGCTTACTTACCCCTGGGAAAAGCATTCCAATCAAGCGGCAAGCCTTGTCAGAGACAGAGAGCAGCAGCGTCTGTGATGGCAACTGGATGACTGCACACTGCACTTCAGAGGCATGTACAATTATCATATACAACTCCACTAGAGATAAGCGTGAAGATGAAAATAGTCTGGCACAAGATTAGGTAATCAAAACAAGGCTACGAGTGTAGGCGTCGTAATGAGTATGGTGAACATAGCAAGATATTGACAGATTCACGGAGAACCAGTTTACAGATCCAAGTCCATATAGTTTTGCAAGGATTACACTTTCAACATCAATGTCGGCCTGATATCGATCAAACCAGTAACCACAGTCCTCATTTTGTTATTAAAAGTTAATTAAACGAGAAAAGGAGAATAGTGGTATAAAAATATCAACAAAACTCACAAGTTTCTTATCCTGAAGTTGTCCTAGAAACCCATGTTGACTCATGGCGCGAAACACAAGGAAGTCAGCTTTGCCAACATATTGCCTGATGCAACGTCAGATGAAAAATTTACTGGCAAGAAAACAACATCCACCCATGACCCGATGGAAATAAGGAAAGCTACAGCAAGAAGATAGTACTTGTTATTCATATGATCTTGGGATATGAGGCGAACAATCTGCATCGTTGGTGGCCAATTTGCTGCCAACCTGGGGAGACGCACAAACAGAGAAAGCAAGAAATATTTAGCAGCTACAATCATTTCTCAAGGAGTAGACTGCAAATGAAACCTGTTGTTCTCTTGGCGAGGGTTAATAAGAAAGCAGTTTTCATATCTCAATTAGTTATGAACTTACGTCTCAGAGGCAGAAGCACTTCGGTAACCCTGTCAAATATAAACAAAGACGTTACCATATGCTAACTTAACTCAACAAAGCAAAAGACATAAAATGGGAAAGAAGAGCCCATGGGAGTAATGGTCAATGCCCTAAACACACCTCAAGTCTGGTGATAAGAACAGGCTGCCCTTGTCTTTGCCCAGATAAATTTCCCTATATAAATTTGAAGTTGCAAGTTAAGCTAGCATTAGACCACCGCTATTTCAGACAAGGCAAACTGAACATTACCTCCCAGACTTTTATATATTTGGATTGTGAAGTCTGCAGAGCCCCCGATGATGGCTGTGACAACTGCATATTAGGAGCTGAACTGTTACTACCACCAAGTTGTTGTATTCCTGATTGCGCTTGTTGGCCAACTCCTGGAGTAGGCATCATTCCACCTGTTCCAGAGGAGACATTTCCTTGACCAAGACCACTCATCATGTTTTGGTTCATGGAAATTCCACCTTGCATCATCTGTGCTCCAGAATGACTTCCTTGGTTCATCCCAGGCATTGGTTGAGAAACACCAAGGTTTGAAGCAACATTTGACGTTGTCTGAGGACTAAAGGAATTATTAGGACCTGGGCTTTGCCCCGCTTGTGCAGTTCCCATTAGTGCACCCGAACCAGCCATTGAAGTAATTCCCTGCTGTCCAGACGAAAATACAGTTTGTGAAGGAGGCAGAGATGTAGCCATTCCTGTTGATATCATATTTGACATATGCATTGCAACCGCACTTTGCCCAGCCGACGAGGCTGCACCCGCCAGAGCTGCAGAGCTCATGACTTGTCGAACTTGAGAAAGATTATTCAGCAGATTTACATTAGCTCCACCAGGAGGACCAGTACGCAAAGGAGGCGTCATTCCACCCACCACCACAGGCTTAATATCTGGTGCATTCTCGGCACTGGTAACCATTTCTTGAGAAACTGGCGATGCTGAAGATGTTTGGATTGAAGGAATTGCTTGTGTAGCAGGCCGAGCTACAGACGGGATATGAGGAAAATTTGGAACTGCCGCCATAGAAGAAACAGTGCTAGGCTCCTGAAACGTAATCCAAATAATCCAATTAACAAGTTTTTATATATTTATATGATGGTCTGTTATCTAATAAGTTCAGTATACAATATTATTTCAGATATTTAAATGAGATATTCATAAGAACTTAACAATAAATCAATTTAACTAATTTTTAAAATGTCTTATCAAGCACCATAGAATAAATTACAATCCATAGTATAAAGCTTTTATAAAATAAAAAGGAATTGGTTGCCAATAAAGCTGCCTCCTCCAACTGACTAAAAATATCAAATAGACTTACAACTTTCACAGTAGCAGTTGGAACTGGTCCAACAGAAACTGGTTGCCGATTCAGAATAGGTCCATTGGCTGAAAATCACACAAAAAGAGATCTTCACATAGAAAGAAGCAGTAGAAAATTCTGAAAACGCACAAACAGAAATCAAGATAGTTCAACTAAAAAAAGGCCTGGTCAGCAGAAGAACCTGATGCCACAAGAGCTGGAGGTTGCCCAGTGACTGGAAGAGATGGAGCAACAGTGGCCCTGTCCATTTTCACAGGGCTTTGGGTCTGTGGCAAATTTGTAGCAGAATGACTTAAGGCAGCACGTGCCTCCACAAAATTCTCTGAGATCAGGACAAGATAGAATGTGTTCTTAACCGTGTCAATTGACAAGTCCACACTTTGTGGATTGAGCTTTCCCTGCATTTAAAAGAAAAAATCTTTACTTCAGTTGGTAGCACTGAGAATAAAGAGCCTTTGAAAGAGCTGGCTGACAAAAGAAACACTTATGTTAGCTGAACATCTAGTGAATTGCAAATAGACACGCAGTCTCACCGCATTGTATAGTGCTCTAATCTTTGGAAGCTGCTTTGGACACACAACAGACAAAGAAACAGAGAGCTGCACACCAATATGACAGGTCAGAGATTCCAAATTGAAAAAGTAATTCTAATACATGGGGAATTCATAAAAAAAAGGTACCCTAGAAAAATATGATGCCACTGTCTCGGCATCTGATAAACGACTTTCAGATTGCCCATCGCCATTTTCACTCCGTTCTGCATTTTGCAACTGTGGACGATATACAGGTGTTGGCAATGAGTGAGGGTTGCTGGCTGTGATTAGGATACAGTGCCTTTTCAGATCATTACTTGGTTGAGCTTGGCCTGAAGGAGGAGAAAACATCTGTGTCATGAAGTCAGAAGAAAATCGTGAGGCTTAAGGATCTGAAATAGCAGCACCATACACAATGAAGCCAGGGAAAAAAAATTAAACTAAACTAGTCAAAAGTCGCCCAAACATATATATTTCTAGTTGCGTCATAGATGATTGAAGATCAAGTTTCCCACCATCAATGCTTCGGAAAGCCCTTCGGCTGTGGCAGCCTCATTGAAACCACCACCGGCAAATTGTATGGACGAAAGCCAATGCAAGAAAATATCAACATCTCTTGTCCAGCCACTCCTTTGTACCAAGCAAGCTAAGAAAAACGAAATAGTCAGAATAAAACAGGATAACAATTGCCATGAAAAAACACCCAATACTATGTTTGTATTTGGATATCACGGAAATGGAGCGCAATACATACCGCAATATGAACCATGAGAATTGAAGATGACCAGTGATAGCTCAACATTAGAAACAGGACTCTTCTGCAAGTTTAGTGGATATATAAAGACTCATCAACCATCGGATCAGACATAACAAACTGCCTACTTGCTCTCTTAGTTTCTGTGTCGCAATGATTTGACAGATAACGGTTGTCTACCAATTAACATATAAAAGTATTTAGTAATGTACAAGTAGCAACACGAAACAATCAATAACTGTTCGCTCAAGAATGAAAACTTGAGTTTGCTCAAAAACAAGGATGAATCAGATACACTACCTCTCCATTTAACTCACTGCCACAGAAAGACCTGCACAAACGCAGAGAGTGCATGAACAGATGACGGAGGTAAAGTTTTAACATACAAAAAAATGCCAGGCAGAGATATTAGTAGTCAACTGGTTCCTGTCCACCAAAAATATTCTTTCACAAGTTTCAACATAAACAAAAAACTATCTACCTAATAACAAAGAGACTATGATTCACCAAGAAGCAGAGACCCGATGAAATCAAAGAGAACCGTTAAAGCTGAAAGTTTGATTAAGGTGTGCAGAGTCTAGGAAGGATTTCATCTCTATAGTCTATAGACATCTCAACAAGGACAACAAACTGCTTAATATTTACTAAGCTTTCTGAGACTCGCTTAAACATCATAATACCAATTCTACGATCACAAATTCATTTCTTTATGGATGCTTTGTATCAAAAAACAATATCTTCAGTCCTCACGCAGAATCAAAACGAATGTAGGAACCATAAGTTAGGATAAGTGATTGATCCATATAAATCAACAAGGTTCAGAAAAAAAACTTTTTGCACCAGAGGATAAACAAGGTTCGATCTACCGATTGAAATTAAGGCATGATTTGAACGGTATCAACTCAGGATCAGAAACCCTAACTTGGAAGGGAAAAAAGGGGAAATTCAATATAGAGGAAGAGGAGATTATAGAAGGTTAAAAAACCTGATAATTTTCTCGAGATAGTCGGAGACAATGGTCTGCCAATAAGGGCCCAACGCGGCAGTACCTTCAGCAACGACGATCAGCTGTTTCGTCTCCGACGACATAATTGCAAAATAAGATGATTGATTCAGTCTCTCGCCTGGAATTATTGATCGTCTTGAGCGTAACGATTCGCCGACGGAAATTTCTCGGGAAATTTAATTCTTGCTCGTTCTTCTAAGTTTCCTTCTTCTCCGGCAAGGGAGGAAAATTAGAATGCCAAAATATATAGAGAAAGACTTTTGTCATTGGGATTTTGGTTCGCTTTTTAATTTCTTGTGCCCTGATAGAAGAAATAAAGCAAATGAGTTTTGTTTTACTCCTAAAAACCGGATTTTTGTTACTTATCTTTGATTAAATTCATTAAATTTGCTACCATATATATAAAGGGATATTGATTTGATTTAGTGTTTCCAAATTAAGGTTGAACCACTATATTTTAATTTTTTTAAAAAAAACTCAACACTAATTTACTTTCTTCTCCATCCTTGTCTTCTTCCCCAAACTCAAATATCTTAGCTTCCATTTTAGCAAATCAAAATCTTCCATTCACTAGTGATGTGGAGGTCCAATTAGTTTCAAAAACAAAATGTCTAGTGATCTAAGAAAGGCTAACTGTACAATTGTTAGTCGAAACCGGAAAAAAGGGACAAAGCGTAATTCGAGAACATCACTAATCAATGATACTAAAACCAGAACTAACCTGTACAGTTTTACCTTGTAAAGAAGGTTTTATGATGGTTTGAGAAAGTATTCTCTCGAGGGAATCACTGTTTATGGTATTCTCCTCAGAGGATCTCGTGGAGATGTCGTTGTTAGACTGCATTTATCAGAACATATAAAGCCTATGAATCACCGGGAAAAATGTTGAAAAAACCCTGAAGTTTGGACAAATCGCCATTTTAATCTCCAACTTCATCTCTCTCCAAATAAACAATGACGTTTTAGTTGACCGGCCCAAATTAACCACGAAAAAATCAACAGAATTTTGACGTTAATTAAGTTAACGTCGACGTTAACTCTAATTAGAACCCACGATTTATCTTGATTAAACCCAGAAAAATCCCCAATCCTCTCTGCAAATCCCTAAATCAAAACTCTCTCTTCCTTTGGCGCGACGACAGAGCTCTCGACGGCGACGGAGTTCTCGACAGCGACGGAGCTCTTCCTTCGGCGACGACGACGCAATGAGTTCGAGTTCGAGTTCTAGAACTTTACCCCATGAAAAACGTGGCTTCCCGACCAAATGTGTATGTGGGAGTGATTTTGTAATGTTGACATCGAAGACACAATCTAATCCGGGGCGTCCATTCTTCCGTTGTGCTAATTCCAGAGCAGTAAGTTTATTTTATTTGTGTGTGGTTGATTTGCTAATATCATGATTCGAAACTGATAAGAGCATAATTTGTTGGATGACCATTTGTTTAAATGGCTAGAAGACGCCACGTTTGAAGAAACCGAATATATGCTACAAAGGACTGAACGTGTTGAGAAAGAGCTAAACAATACTAGACTTGAATTGGAAGAGCTAAACGGTGTGGTCTACGATTTGAAAGAAATGGTGGAAGGGTTGAAAAGTGAAGTCCATCACTCTAAAGTCTCGAAGAAGTTTGTTGGGGTTTGCTTTGGCTTAATTGTTATTCTACTTGTGTACTACATTTTCTTTTACAAGAATGGAGAGAAAATGCTTATGCTAGTTTAGTTGTTGTTATGGCACTAGTTGGAGTTCGTTTGTGTTTGGTAAGAGTTATGTATGATGGTGTGGCCTTGTATGGATCGTGTTTTATGTGTTAAGACTCATGAATGGTATATGAATATTTAAGATTTTTGTTGTTCTTTGGTATAAGCAATTCTTTCAAGCTTTTAGAGTAAACCACAAAAGAGTTCAATATCATTCAAAATATAGATTCTTAAAAGACAGATTCTTAAACAACATACTAGTTTAGAAACATCTAAAAGCCATAACAGATTCTTAAACAACATAGTTCAAAAGCATCTAAAAACAAAAGCATCTTAATTCATTCCTTGCGAAGCTCCTTGTTGAGACATTCCTTGCGAAGCTCCCTGCGAACCTTGAGACATTCCTTGTGAACCTCCAACATGTTCCTGTGATAGTGTGAAACAAATATCTCAATGAAAGCAAAAGAAAGAAGATAAACAAATATCCCAATACACTCAAAGTAAACCAAAGAACCTGATATTTTCTTGGTCGACCTCGTGGTCGTTTATCATGAACCACGATTGAATTGGTGCATCGTCTCTTGTTATGACCTTCTTGTTTACACCGTGAGCATGTAGGTACACGACCATCGCGTGTTAGCTTCCCTTTCTTAGTAGTGGACTATGTAGGTCCCTTACGCCTAGCATGATTACTTTCTCTACCTTTGTTATGTCTTCTCGATGGTGGTGGCAAAACAGGTAACCTATTCAACCTAGGCCATAGTTTCATACCTTGAACTGGTTTAATACCAGAAGCATAAGCTGTCCGCCATTTGTTTGCGGTGTAGTAGTCAGAACAGTAGTCCTCAGCTTTTTGTTTCAAAGCTATTATAACACACATGGCATGAATGCACGGTATACCATTCAACTGCCACTTCTTGCAACCACAAGTTCTTGAAACCATATCAACCCGATAAGCTGTTCCATGGTAGTCAATCTCATGCAGATGCCCAGTAGTCATGTACCTAATACAATCCTTTGAGTTGATTCTACTTAGCTCAATTTCCCCATGAGCCCGAGGAGTAAACTTTGTCTTCACTCTCTCTGCTATCACTAATCTTCTTGCATTTCGTTGCATGACACTCCTTCTCACGTCTTCTAACATGTCAAGTAACGGCTTCTTCCTAGCATCACGGATGCCTCTGTTGAAAGATTCACTCAAGTTGTTCAAAATATCATTACAACAGGACCCCATCCTAAAGAATGCTCGAGACCATGTCATTGATGAAGTGCGCTGCAGTGATTCATAAGCACCTTGATTGTACTTCCTTAACTCTTCCAAGTTGTCTGCATATTCACCAACCGTATAACTCCTTGCTATTTTCCAAAACCATCTCTCAAGTTCAATATCAGTGTTCTTTTTCCTCCAGTTTTCCAAAATGTGTCTTGCACACATTCGATGTTCAGCTTCAGGAAAGTTGTTTCGACAACCATGTAACAAACCCTGTAAAAAAGAAGGTGAAAGTCAATATCTACTAAACACAATCCTTGATTGAAGAAAACTACTAACCTGGTGCTTATCGGATATAAATGTCATGTTCTCTCCATTTCGAAGATCTAAATCACCTTTCAGCAGCTTCAGAAACCAGTCCCAATTATCAATACTCTCCACTTCTACAACTGCCCATGCAATAGGGAAAATCATGTTGTCTCCATCTCTACCAACCGCAGCTAACAACACACCTTTGATATCCCATCTAAGAAATGTACCATCTAGACCTATAATGGGCCTACAAGTTTGCCTCCAAGATTCTTTTAGTGAGTGAAAACACACATAAAGGCGATAGAATCTTTGTAGGCTTCCTGGTGTTGGTCCTGGAATGGTCTCAATTTCTATTGTAGAATTCGGATTAGTGTGAAGGATCTCAGCTTGATAATCCCATATTCTTGCAAACTGTTTCTCATGACTAGCCTTCCTCTCTGCTACAAGTTTTGTTTTCACTTTCTTTCATTGATCCTCACTAACATTCAGATTGTACTTCATCTTAACTTCCTCCACCATTTGCTTTGCTGTGAATTTCGGATCTCTCCTTAATTTCTCCTCAAAAAGCTGTGATAGGGCTGATATCTTCAAGACCTTCGAATAACCAGATCTGACACATGTATGCTCGTTTATGTAAACCTTGATCATTATCTTGTTTTTGGCCCTATCAAATGAACAATATACTCTCCATGGACATTTTCCCTCTGCATCTGAACACTTTGCACCAAGCTTAGAAGATTCAGACTAATACATCTTGATGTCATATTCTGTCTTCAGAACATAAGTAAGCAACGCATACTTAAAATCAGAAGCCCCACTGAAGGTTTGTCCTAACCATAAAACCTCACCATTACCAGGATTACACGGCCTACGCTCACCCAAATCATCATCATTATCATCTGATTCATCATCAGTGGAGGATAAAGGATCTGGAATAACATCATCATTCCAAGCATCATCTCCACTTTCAACATCTTCATAATTAGCATTCGATTCATCTCTGCCCACGTTGCCCAAGTTGCCCAAGTTGCCTATGCATTCTTCTAAGTTAGCCACATTTTCTTCCTCAAGTCCTAAGCCTTCTTCACGAGGACCTTCTTCAACTCCTACACCTTCTTGACGAGGACCTTCTTCAACTCCAATATCCTCACATTCTGCCTGACAATCATCTTCTTCATCATAACCTATTCTAGTATCTATATCATCTCTAACCTCGTCTTCCTCATCCCATGGAGCATTATCCAAACTGTGGCAATTCGAAATCTTGAATCAGAATGAGAACTGAAGCTTGCCAATGTAAAAAGGAAATTAAAATGATTACCTTGCATTTCTCATCGCTTCAGTCGTCGGTTGATTCACCGCCGAGTTCTCCGTCGCCGGACCATTTTCACTCTCTGATAATTGTAAATTTGGTCGGCGAAAGGCTATCTTCTTCCTTCTGCCACCGGTCATTCTCGAAACAACTCCCCACCGATAGATTCTGCCACCGTCGAGAGCTCCGTCGCCGTCGAGAGCTCCGTCGTCGTCGCTGAAGGAAGATATAGTTTTGATTTAGGGATTTGCAGAGAGGATTGGGGATTTTTCTGGGTTTAATCAAGATAAATCGTGGGTTCTAATTAGAGTTAACGTCGACGTTAACTTAATTAACGTCAAAATTTTGTTGACTTTTTCGTGGTTAATTTGGGCCGGTCAACTAAAACGTCATTGTTTATTTGGAGAGAGATGAAGTTGGAGATTAAAATGGCGATTTGTCCAAATTTCAGGGTTTTTTCAACCTTTTTCCCATGAATCACCTTCATGTTAAACTACCGTAGAAGCCTATGAATCACCTCCATGTTAAACTAGTGTAGAAAGTCTTAGTTTGTCTCTATGCATGCCACTTGGTATTGAGTCCTTATTTTTTTATATAGTTTCATAACTCCGCTATCCCCTGCTTGCATTTCTATGTTCTCAGGCTCGAGCCTCGCATAAGGCTCCTTCAAAAATGTAGAATGTACGTTGAATAACTTCATCTCTCTTTCCTTTATAGTTAATCCCGCCTACAAAAAAATTTAGAACATTTTCATTAAAAGTATCTAAATGGTTATCTCATCGTTAAAAAGAAATAAAAAAAAAAAGAAGAAAATAATACAGAGTCATTTGTCGGGTTGATATGAGTAGCCAAAAGTGAGAGAGGTGTAAGAACATAAGAGCATGATCAATTGAGAATTGTAAAGGTTTTTGGAGCATTTTTTAAAATTTATATAATCAAAAAAATATTAAAAATAGTAGAGTCGATTCTTAATTAAGAAACACAAAAACCGATTCTTATGTGCTATGTGTCTGATCCATGTTAATTTGGATGAGAAAAAAAAAAAAAAAAA
>OVAY01001297.1:0-31866 GCA_900406395.1 Kernera saxatilis | reverse complement strand
CCGTGATTTGAGTTCTAGAACGTTTCTTAATAATCCCATGTTTCTTTATCTGTCTAGTCCAGTCCATGATTCTCTGCGATTACCCTAAAAGCCTAACGTTTTCTCATATTTATCTTGACTTAGCTAGGTTTTGCTCTTATAGATTCGTAGTGTAGCCGCAGTTTCTGTGGGATCGATACCTTAAGTTCTACAATTGATACGTTGTGCACTTGCAGTTGATTTATTGTGTCTTCTTAGGGAAAACCTGAGCACATCAGATTATCGATATTAATGCTAAAGGGCATTATGAAAAATACGATCCTTTTGTTTTGGTTTCACAAGACGATCAAGTATGCTATGCTCTGTGTCCACGGATGACTCAATCGAAAAAAATCAACAATGGGAAGCAGCAATTATGATACAACCGAGAGGGAAAGTATTGGGCAACCAAAATTTGGATTTCACTGCAATGCAACATGATAACGATGATTCTATTGTTCAGGCTGATTCATTGCACGTCGAGACACTATCATATTTTCATGGCCAACTAGAAGATCTTGATGATCCAGTAGTAGAAGCAAAAACTGAATCAGACACTGAAGATGGAAATTCAGATATCGAATTAACTATGGACGAGTCTGGGTAATAATTTAAAATTTTTATCATGGCATATCTACTCTTTTTCGGCTATTATATATTTTTTAGATTTTTTCCAGAACTGAAACTATTTTCTTATTTAATTTTTAAATCTTGTGTTTTTATTCTTATCACAAAAAACATTAACAATTAAGTCACAATCTATGACCAAACGCAGAGGTCACTAAAACAATGACTAATTGTGACAAAGTAGTTACAAAACATTTGTAACTAGTAGTGACATCAGTTTAGTCATAAAAAACGTATAATTTAGTTATCAATTTTGGTCTCAAATGTATACAATATTTGTGACAATATATTTTTGTAACAAATTTGTTATGATCAGTGACGAAAAATCAGTTACCTTCAATTCAGTCACAATGTTATGACCAAATCTTGACGCTTTTATGACTAAATAAATACGTCACAGTATGGTATGTAAATCGTCACAATATTGTGACAACAATAATTGCCACAATTTTTCAAATTTTTTTTTTTTTTAATGTGAGAAACCCATTGAACTCTCTTTGATGAAGATGCTCTAAGGTCTGCGAACTTTAGTAAGTTTATTGAAGTTGCAGATGATGGTGAATCTTCTCTTTCAGTTGAAGGTAGAAGGATTATATACCTTCTACTTTTACAGGTGGTCCAAGATATATGCATCAGATGTACTTGGATGAAATGACTATTTGCAAATATCATGGTTTCCCCAATCTCTTTATAACCTTTACTTGCAATCCAAAATGGTCTAAGCTTACTAGGTATCTCCAGAAGTCTAATCTGAGGTATGAGGGATCAGATTTATCATTTATGTTGTAGATTTTTTCAAGTTAAAGCCTTATTGCTTGATGAATGATCTAACAAAAAAATAAAATTTTAGGTACTCCTGTATCTGGTGAGTATATGTTTCTCTCTAATTTTTTTATAAATACATTTATTTAAGTAGAGCTATTCATAAAATAACTGAATTTTGCTAATAGCTATTCTTAATTTTAATTTCAGCTACATATACAATAGAGTTAAATAAAAAAGAGGACTTCCACATGTTTCACATTCTACTAAGTATGGATGCCAAATGCAAACTACCGACTCGTGATGACATTCATTGCATCATATCTGCTAAAATTCCAGATGTACCTAGGGAATCGGATTTTTATGAAATTGTTAAGGATATGATGGTTTATGGACCATGTGGCGTGATTAACAGAAAATCACCGTGTGTGATTGATGGGAATTGTAGCAAATTCTTTCCCAAAAAGTATGTTGAAAAAACTACAGTGGAAAGAAAGGAGGTGTATTCTTTGTATATGGGTTTGGAGAACCGGCAAAACATTCTTATGGAATATACTCTTTGCTGCTATTCGTTCTAAAGGGAATATTTTTCTTAATGTAGCATCTAGCGGCATAGCATCTTTGGTGCTACCTGGCGGAAGGACTGCCCATTCCAGGTTTGGTATTCCTATCAATCCTGATGAATTCTCAACATACAATTTATCACCAAGAAGTGACCAAGCTAAGTTAGTATCTAGAGCATCTCTTATAATTTGGGATGAATCACCTATGATGGGCAAGTATTGTTTTGAATCTTTAATTTGTAGTCTTCGCGACATTATGAAAACTTCTGAAGATATTTTTTTGATGGAAAAGTAGTTGTTTTTGGATGTGATTTCAGACATATACTGCATGTTATTCCTAAAAGGAGTAGGGCTGATATAGTTGTAGCATCTCTAAATTCTCTTATATTTGGAAGCATTGCAAATTTTTGGAGCTCACAAAGAATATGAGGCTTCTCTCAGAAGAAGATAGTCGGAAAGCAAAAGAAATCAAAGATTTCTCAAAATGGATTTTGGATTTAGGTGATAGGAAAATTAATGAGCCAAATAGTGGGGAAACAATGATCGACATTCCCAGAGATCTTTTAATAACTACGTGCAGTAATCCTATTGAGTTATAGTTTTTGAGGTATATGGAAAAATGTTCAAAAATTCAAATGATCAAGAATTCTTTCAAGAAAGAGCTATCTTGTGTCCAACAAATGATAATGTTGATATTAAAAACAACTACATGCTTGATCTTCTTACAAGTATTATAAAACTTTCTTATGTTATTACGCATATTGTGTTTCTAAATCTTTCCTTTTGATATTAATAATAACGATTTGTTATTTTTTTCAGGTGAGAAAAGGATATATCTTAGCTCAGACAGTATAGATCCTGCAGATTCCAATCTAAGGATGACTCAATCTTTTCTTTGGAATTTCTAAATAATATCAAACTCTCATGGTTATCTAATCATATTTTACGATTGAAGGTTGGTACACCAATGAGGGTTCTTAGGAATATTGATCCAACCGGTGGTTTGTGTAATGGGACAAGATTGCAGATAAGTCAATTGGCCAACCATATAGTTGAAGCCAAAGGTATTACAGGGAATAGAGTTGGAGAAAGGGTTTTCATACCCCGTATGTTGATTATTCCAACAAATACAAAGCTTCCTTTCAGAATGAGGCGTAGTCAATTTTCTTTGAAAGTTGCCTTTGCAATGACAATCATGAAGAGCCAGGGTCAAACACTAGCAAATGTGGGCTTGTTTTTACCAAAACCTTTTTTTTTTCACACGGACAGTTATATATTGTTGTATCTATGGTGAAGTCTAGAAGAGGACTGAAGATTCTTATTGTTGACAAAGATGGCAAACTGGAGGAGAGGATGATGAACATTGTGTTTAAGGAGGTTTTTGAGAATCTAACTGAGTCCGCAACTATATCGTAGTTTATGTTTTATGTTTCATAATAATATTTTCTCTTATATTTTATATAGCTAAGTTTAATAAATTGTTTCTGTGTTTCTTTGTATTTTGCTTAACGAACAGAGATATATATATTTAGTTAATTTTTATTATAATACTTTAAATCATTTTTTCTGGGACTGGATTCCATTTTGGATTTTTGGATGTTTACTTTTAATTTATAGTTTGCAAAAAAAAAAATTACCTAGAACAAAGTCTAAAACCGAAGGAAGTTGTATAGTTATGCAACAAAATAATGGATACATCTAGAAGTATTTGAAGTTAAAAAGGTATATTATGTAGTCATTTTTCATATGTGACCTTTCAACAAATAATTTTGAAAGAGAATTTTCTTAACCACCAATCAAACAAAACCCAATAGACAACTACCGCAAGTTCACAAAAAATAATCTTTAATTGTAATTAGCTTTATTTTGTTATGTATGTTACTCAAATAACCTAAATAAGTATTGTATCATTTTATAATTATATTTGAATATTGTTATGAAACAAGTAATGAATGTCTATCAAAGTAACATCTATCACAAGTTACATTTCCTACAAGTAACATCATCTTGTAGTAAATTCACATATGTTACTACCTTTTGTATTCTCCTTATAAAAGGAGATAATTATCTCTTGTAATATATACAATAATACACATTGATATACGATAACAATGAATTCACATATTGATACACAATAAGATATACAAGAATACAACAGTCATAACACAACATTCTTGTTCTATATATCTTATTTTATATAATCTAGTTCTATATTCACATTATTAATTGATTATAGAAAATTTTTCACAACACGTTATCAGCACGAGTCTCTACCATTTGAGCTCTTACAAGGTAATAATTATGAGTTTCTACCGTCCAAATTTTTATCAGGTATGAACGCTTTATCCATACATTGTGGTAAGATTTACCTTATGTTGAAGTTATAATTATTTATGGAGTGGAAGGCAATGTCTCCTCCCTATTTAAGTTTTGCTAAATTTATATGTTATTTACGGAGTGGAAGCTTATATGCCTTCTCCTTATTTAATTGATGTTGAATCTATTTAAATATATATATATATATTATTTACGGAGTAAAATGTTATGACTCCTCCTAAATATATGTTAAGTTATGCCTCCTCGAATCTATGGAGGGCTTTACAACCATTATCAAATGGAATACTATGTCTCTTTGATTATATGGTAGGCTATGCCTTTTTGATCAAATGGAAGACGATGTCTCTTTTACCATATGGAAGGCTATGCCACCTTGATTATATAGAAGGCTAGATTATTGTTCCTTTAAATTATATTTTGATCTTTGTAATTTATACGGAGAGCTAATATACCTCTTGAATAGAGCAAAAAATAATAAAAAATGCTCCTGTAGAACGAGAACGCTCCAAAAAACAAGAAACGCTTATGAAGAGTGAAAAGAGCGTAAAACGCTTCCGTAGAGCAAAAACGCTCAAGAAGAGCGAAAACGCTCCTGAAGAGCAAAAGACCGCTCCATAAGAGCAAAAGACTCTAGTAGAGCAAGAATGCTCCTGTAGAGCAAGAATGCTCCTGTAGAGCAAGAATGCTCCTGTAGAGCAAGATGCTTCAAAAACAAAAAAAAAAAGAAAATGCTTCAAAAGAGCAAGAATGCTCCTGTAGAGCAAGAATGCTCCTGTAGAGCAAGAATGCTCCTGTAGAGCAAAACGCTTCAAAAACAAAAAAAAAAAGAAAATGCTTCAAAAGAGCAAGAAAGCTCATGTAGAGCAAAAACGCTCCAGAAGAGCGCATGATGAGACATGCATATAAAATCAAAGTGGCAAAAGTATATATGATAGTAAACCTGAAAATGGATAACTGGAAATGTTATTGGTCCTAGAGATTGGGATTCAGTTCGAGATGGATGGACCTGAAATGTCATCATCTCAAGGGGGAGAATAAATAATTCCACATCAAGAATAATTTCCTGAAGTTTATGTTCACATGTAAAATGAGCTAGATGAATCATTAAAGCAATCCAAGAGATTGTAAAATCAATTCTAGTGAAATCTCCATGTTCTGGCATGGAGCATGCAGTCTTGCTTGTAGTAATATCCTGAAGGATATTGAGCCATCAATGGATGATGTGCTTATTGAAAGATTTGCATAATGAAAAAATTCTCCTAGAGAGAGAATCGTTGAATAGTTTGGATATTTGAAAAAATAAATGTGAACCTGAAGTTCAAAAAGTTTAAATGATCACTATTCATAATGTACTGCAAATCAACAGCTGATGGATGAGATATTTCGATCCTCGTACAAATGATTTTGAACCTGAAGTTCATAGAAGAAAATCTCATATTCCAGCTGAAAATGCTACGATAAGAATAGATGTCCCTGAAGGATAGACTCTTTGGTTCCAAAGATAAAAATCGTCATAAAGAAAAAGAGCAAATTGAAAAGAGGATCAGTCTCCTGAAGAGACCATTGACATGGTTAATGATAAATCATGTACATGAATGATGTTAAGAAAGAGATCTCGATTAACCATGCATGTCACCAATACGGAAAAGTATGGAACCAAAGACAAAATAAATGTCGACAATAAATAAGCGCGTGATATGATAAATGATAATCATAAATCTACTATGTGGATGAGTGTAGAATATTGGCCAATAAGAAAAAAAAAATAGAGGCAATCAAGTCTATATAAACTCGTTTGAAGAACGAGATATTCTTGGACCAGAAGTCCAAACATTAAAAAGATATGTCCAGGAGAGAAGCAGACAAAATTACTTGAATTGCGCATCTTTATATGAATAATCCATGAATGATTACTCATATCAGAAAAATGTTCCAAGGAACTCTACTTGATCGAAACTCCTGAAGAGTTATCGAAAGAAAGTAATAAAATTTGGGATAAGAGATCTCGGAAAGACAAAATTTTTGTTCATTCGAAAGATCCCAGCAAGATCTTAATCTCACATTTAATCACTTCTAAAGAAAATTCTATATGGTCCTAAAGTACCATACTATGTGAGAAATTTATTGTGGTATATGATGCCCTTTCGAAAGAAAAGTCAAATTATTTGCTATCTATTAATGAAAAATCATGAATCACGTCTAATGAGCGATATTCCATTCCCTGAAGTGAATGTCACGTCTTTTGAAAATTATTATGGACGTGAACGTGTTCATGGACGTTATCGTAAACATGGTCTCGAACATACTCATGAATGTGCTCATGGAAGAGTACAATATAAGCTGAGCTAGACTCGCTTGATAAGAGAAAGGTACTTGGACTTATTCTCCTTACACCAACACATTAAACCAATTGGTGTAAGTGGATTTTTGTGTTTAAACGAAAAGAGAAAACATTCTAAGATATATTTGGTCATGAAGCACCATATCTTAATGCTATTAGAGAACTAGTGTGTCTTGCAAATTATTGGTAAGATATGGTTTATTGTCAATTCAAAGATGGTAAAAGTGGTATAAATCATGTTTTGAGATACTTTCGAGAGATCCTTAGATATGAGTTTATTTTATACTAATTCATCCAAACTAGTTGTAGTTGGTTAAAGTGATGCAGGATATTTCCAGATTTACATAAAGTGATATCTCTTACAAGATATGCATTTCATATCGAGGATCTATTATTTCATGGTGAAATGAGAAAGAGTATGATGGCACATGATATATTAATCATGCATAGATTTTGGCAATCACGAAGTAAGTCATGGATCTATCTTGTTGCAAACAATTTCATAGTCCGCTCGAGGAGCGAGTGGTTTCTCATCCAGTGAAGAGATTCAAACCACTTCACTTGAAGATAAGTTGCACTCACGACCCAATCAAAAGAAAATTGCATCTACAATAAAAGAGGAAGCTATGTATGATCTTAAGAATTTGTTCTCTAATCGACTGCAATTTTTGGAATGATGGTACATATGATTGGAACTCGTCGATTGGAAGATCTTAGAGGATGATACTTCGAGGGGAAGAGTGATATGCGTGGCTGTACTCTTTTTTCCTTATCATGGTTTTGTCCCACTAGGTTTTCCTGATAAGGTTTTTAATGAGGCAGCAAAGAACGCGCAAGCGATAGACATCCAAGGGGGAGTGTTATGAAACAAGTAATGAATGTCTAATCAAAGTAACATCTATCACAAGTTACATTTCCTACAAGTAACATCATCTTGTAGTAAATTCACATATGTTACTACCTTTTGTATTCTCCTTATAAAAGGAGATAATTATCTCTTGTAATATATACAATAATACACATTGATATATGATAAGAATGAATTCACACATTGATACACAATAAGATATACAAGAATACAACAGTCATAACACAACATTCTTGTTCTATATAGCTTATCTTATATAATCTAGTTCTATATTCACATTATTAGTTGATTATAGAAAAGTTTTCACCACAAATATTAATATGTAATTATATTAAAGAAAATTGAGAAAGAATATACTAACCATGACCAACGATTTTGAGTTTATGTTGGTAAATTTTTTGTGATTTATCCACTACATTTCAGCATTAATTTGTCTTTCTTTGATGTATCTACTTCACTTATTATTTAGCATAGATTGTCATAGTACCTATACCAAAAAACAATTTTTATTAGTAATAATAACTCAATGATATTGTAAATATAATACCCCATAATATTGTCCAAAATAAAATGTTATCCACAATTTATAATGAAATAATTGTTGTATGGTTTAAAATATCGATTTATTTTATTATATAAATTGTAGCATATCCTACTTTTTTGAGGTAAAAAACAGAAAATAAATCTATAATTATAAGATCTTCAAATCCAACAAAGACAACTGACATGATAGAACATATCTTTCCCGTAATTAGATACAATTTTCTACATATAAATCACTAACAAAATATTTTAGTTATGAAAAAAAATAAAAACAGAAATGTTAACTTTACCAAAACTCTAAAACTGAACTGTTTCTTTTACAAAACCTCATCACCGCCTAAGTAAAAACCAGAAATGGCTTCGCTAAATTTCATCTCTAATATAAACCCATGGATTACTATTTCTCAAATTCGTGTTAAGGTCATTAATCGCTGCATGGTAGAAGCTCCTTACCCTACTCCTAAAATCTATATGGTATTTGGAGATGAAAAGGTAAAGAGGTCTATGTTTCTTTGACTTCTTTATAATTATATAAGTAACTCATTAGACTTAGTTAGTATAAATGCTATTGTGTTTTTTGGTTTCTACTTAACTTAAGAAAAATTTGTGTTTTAATCCTATTACGTTCTCAACTATAATCGTTTTGTGAACCGAATCAGTTTTCTAAAATTGGAGCAACTGTTTATAAAGATGTTGAAAAATGTATCCAGACTGAGATGGAACTAGATGAATGGTACGAGATTTGTGATTTCAAGTAATTCATGAGTCTGGGTTATAAGGTTAACAATTCAACAAGTCTACAGTCATCTCAAAGATCAAACCAGTTAAATATTGCATATTCTACACTTTTGCCAAATATCCGCAAGTTCTTAGTGGGTTATGTCACCCAAAATACAGCATTGGTACGTAATTGCTTATCAATTTGTTGCTTTTTATGTTTACATAGTTCAAGTGTAAGGTTTTTATGTTTACATAGTTCAACAAGTTTTATTTTTATTTATGGAAAACCTATTTGATGCTTTGGTACAAGTTGATAATAGAGAAGTTATTGAAAAAGATACACTAGGTGGGATATATGGTGATCTGAACAGAAGAATTCACTTCTATGTAAAGGATATTGAGTAAGTCCATTTCTATTACCTATATTTAGTTACTATTACCTTTCAAGCTACATAAATTTAATAAGTGGTATATAGAGTTGAAAGTGTTATGATATTTGCAATATATTTCAGGCAAAATGAAATTAAGTGTCTTGCATATTATGAAGTTTCATATGAGATCTATGATTATTGGTGGTCTACTGATACTGATATAGTGATATGTGTCTTACGGTTCAGGTACATAGATTAGAATAAGGTTATTTTAAACTTTTGATTTTGATTTATGTTTATGTTCGTAGTAGTATATAGTTGGTAACAATATTCGATTATTTATTGTTGTAGGTGGCAATACCCGAGTTTCATCTATCCCAAGAATTTCAACAATCGAATTTGATCATGAGATTCCATAAGTTCAATCATTCAGGCTTATGTGAGTACGTATGTTATTGTTTATAAAATCTTATTTATTACTTATTATATATTTATAACAAATTTGTAACTTAACATCTATAATTCTATAGGTTTCCATACCCTGGAATTTGATGACATAATTCCACTTGTTAGTTAGAAAAGACGGACATGGTGGTTCTCAGCGACAGTGGATCTACCCATAATTTTATACGTTAGAAAGCGGCTCGGAGTCTCAAATTTTGATTCACACCAACTAACCCATTTATCGTGAGAGTCACGAATGGGTTTCCTCTCCGCTGCCAAGGGTTATATGACTCAGTTCTGGTGACCATGGGCGTCGTCACTTTTCCAATCAGCCTCTACGTGTTGCCTCTGGTGGGTCTTGAATTGGTGTTGGGCGTCCGATGGCTTGAAGGACTGGGCCCAGTTTTGTGTAATTGGAAGGCCCACCGAATGCAATTTCAATGGGTCGGCGCAACACTCACACTTCATGAGTTACGATATGACATTATTTAAGCAACTGGGCCAGCCGAGATTGCAAAAGCAACCAGACAAGCCCAACTACTATTTGCGATTACGACAAATACCTCTGCTACAACAAAACTTATCTCCAACGATTTATGCAAGCTCATAGACGAATTATATGACGTTTTCGCCGAACTTAGACATCTCCCACCACAGCGAGGACTCGAGCACCATATTTCATTGAAAGAAGGTACAAACCCACTCAGTGTGCGATCGTATCGTTTTGCCTACTTCTAAAAAGATGAAATTGAGCGTCAAGTGAATGAGATGCAGAAGCTGGGATTATTAGATCTAGTTCCAGTCCATTCTCCTCCCCGGTTCTACTGGTGAAAAATAAAGATGGATCTTGGCGTTTTTGTACCGACTATCGCTCACTTAACAATGCCACGATTAAATATCAGTTTCCAATACCGATAGGCGAGGACATGTTAGATGAATTGCATAGCCCAGCTTTCTTTACCAAACTGGATCCGACTGCCGCGTATCATCAAGTCAAAATGCATTCACCGGACATAAAAAAGACAGCATTACGGACACACAACATACACTATTATATTTGGTAATGCCCTTTGGTCTTTGCAATGGTCCATCAACTTTTCACGCACTCATAAATGACATCGTCAAACCATTACTATGCCGATCAATGTTGATTTTATTCAATGATATCTTGATATATAGTGCGACATGGGTAGAGCACTTACTTCATGTTCGTGAAGTTTTCACTGTTTTACGGCATAATCAGCTTTTTGTCAAGTTGAAGAAGTGTGATTTTGGACAGACTGAGGTGGAATACTTAGGGCATGTAATCACTAATGAGGGCGTTAAGGTGGACATCTCCTAGATAGAAGCCATGCTCAATTGGACATAGCTAGCCACAGTCACCGAGCTCTGTGGTTTCCTTGGGCTCACCGGCTATTATAGGAAATTTGTCAAAGAATATGGGTTGATTGCAAAACCCTTTACTAATCTCCTAAAAAACGGCAAATTCCAATGGAGTCTGGCGGCAAAAGAAGCCTTTCAACAGCTGAAAATGTCTCTCACGACCACACCCACTTTGGCTCCGATTTCTCGATATCATTTGTGATTCAAGCTGACGCCTCAGGTGATGGGATAGGTACTGTTCTCTCCCAAAATGACAAACCGATAGCGTATATGAGTCGGATGTCGGGTGTTTCCAAGCGCTCTTGGTCTACTTATGCTCGGGATATATTAATGATAGTGGTTGCAATTAGAACATGGCATCTATATCTCTTAGGCCGGCGATTCATCATTCATACCAACCAGAAGAGTCTTTGATATCTCCTTGAATAGCGTATACTCACTCCCTATCAACAAAAGTGGACGAGAAAATTAGTGGGTTACGACTACGAGATCTTCTACAAAACCGAAGCCTCCAACACCGCGGCCAATGCTTCCTCTCGGGTTCATGTGAGCCCTCGTTTGGATGCCATCTTCACTTAGACCACACCACTATGGGATGAACTTCGTAAGATTACTAAAATTGACGTTTCTATGAAGCGTATTGGAATTTTGACTCACAAAAATCTTGGAAATTATAGCTGTATGAATGGAAAAATGAGATTTTTACTTTCACAACCTTGTCGTTCTACCACCATGCATGCTGGTTTAGAAGCTGATTCAAGAACACCATGACACGCCGATGGGAGGTCACTCCGGAGTTCTCCGAACTTACAAAAGACTTGCTCACCCCTTCTATTGGCTGTCTATGCATCGCTCAATCTGAGATTATGTTGTTGGCGGGCAAAGCATGTTTCTCCTGCTCTAGCCGGTTTTCTTTAACCGCTCCTAGTCCATAGCCGTATGTGGGACGACATCTCGATGGACTTCATTGATGGGTTACCAAAATCCGTGTGTCACCAAATAAGCCCATTTGGTTCCTTTATCTCCTCCTTACATAGCTCGCTTCGTCGCTGCTAAGTTCGCGGATTCAATTATCAAATTTCATGGCATTTCTTGTGATGCATGTCTTGTTTTCACTTTAAATAGACACAACGAAATACCTGCAACCGCACAATACATCTATTGTAGTACTTAAGGTTATTAATCCCACAGAGAAACTAAAGCTACACTAATAATCCTTTACAGTAGAATCAAGCTAGAACAAAATAAAGAGGAGTTGTTTGTGTGTGTCACGAATCATGCAAAGAATAAAATAAAGATCAGCAAGTAACAAATGCAAATACGAATGCAAAATATAAATATGATATGCGTTTGGCAATAGGGACGTGTAGAGGTTCATGGATCATTCATGAATTCTAATGGCAGAATAAATCAATTATAACATTTTTATAACGGATATAACCTATTACCATAGATCAATTAACTATATCTAAAAACTTGATTACTCAGCTTTCACAGGCAATCACGATGATAAATAAGCATTTAGATCGGGTTCGGTATGCTCACAAGACTCTATAACTCAGCTTCCACAGGTTACAGCGCAATGCTCACCTGATACTAGTTCGGAAAATCTAGCTGCACTGTTAGTGGATAGATTAATCCTTAGATCATCAACTAGCTAATTACTCTAGTCACAAACATTAACAACAAATGTAGATGAAGATGTTTCTAACAGAAATCTACCATAGAATCGCCACCCAAAATTAGTTGACCCACAAAATTACTTTAAACAAACCCTAAAACCGATATGAAAGCGAAACAAAGGAAAGAATAACCGAATGCATAAATATAAATAAAGTAATAGGGTTCAGAATACTCATCGATGGGATACAAAGAGAAGGATCCGTCTCCCTTGATGCATGTGAATGAAGAAAAATGAAGCAAACATGAAGAAAACATGAATTGGGCCAATAATCTTGGGCTTAAGATTGGGCCATTAATCTCCAAGGTATCTTGGTCACGTGAATCAGCTTATATGATGTGAAAAGTGATGGTAATTCGGGCATAACATCTGATTGACTTAATGGATTGCCTTCAAACCACTTGGAGATGAAAACTAACTCTCGTGGCTTTCGTTGGGCACTAAGAATGTCTAATTTGGTTGATGGAAAGGCCTTCATCGGATATTAAATTTCAGACGGACAAAGACTGTCCAGTGAGCTATTTTTCCTCCTTTTGTATATTTTTTGTCCAAAATACGTGTAATGACTCTAAAAACTATAAATAATAGAAAAACGCCTTAAAAGCACTAGAAACACTTTAAATTCTTATTAAAAACCTATTAAAATAGTAGTAAAAATGGGTAAAAATACGATGTTATCAACTCCCCCAGACTTAGACTTTGTTTGTCCTCAAAGAAAACATAAATCTAAGAAAGAAAAACTATAAATTTGAAAATCCTGGGAACTCACATATCCTTTAAAATTAAGCTAGGGATGAAAACCTGCAGACCACATAGAGCAGAACATTGAACAGAAACGCATTCACTATACTTTTCATAACTTTCACAAGCCTAACGGTTCTAAATCCAAGCTTACAGAAATTCTTCATTCAAATCAGCTAACTCTCTAAGTTCAATTAAATTTGCATGAGCTTCTCATCATAGGGTGTCATTCAAGGTAGATGGTGTTAGGCATTAAAAAGTCAAAATTAGTGTTTGGTCAGGCTAGATAAGAGTGTTTAGGGTTACCAGACTTTCAAGAGGATGCACGATATTATGCAAAACAACAAGAGATAATTGACCTTTTGATAGCCACAGTTTCTAACCACTTCTTCGTGTAACACCTTTCCTTCTTTTCTTTTCTTTCTTTTCTATGTTTCCCCCAGTTTTAGATTTTTCTCTTGGATTCTCTATAAATAATGTCATCATCTTTGTATGTTGACATGCGGCTTCCTTTGGGATTTTAATGATGAAATACTGCTTTTTCAATAACACCGTTTCCATATTGAACACCGTTTCCACCAAGTTTTCTTGAAGCCTTCGTCTACAAGGGCTTAAAAACTGTGTCGTTCATTTTTTTCCGATGTTTTTGCACATATGCATTATAAGAATGAAAAACAAGAGTGAATGAGGTCTGAAAGAGGTAAGGATTTAAGGTGGGATACCAACTAAAAGTGAGCTGGCCATTCAGGATCAACATAGAGTGGTAAAAATGGATAAGATGTCCTAAATGTATGTTTCGTTTCCCTGATCTAATACTTTTGATGAGAAAATTAAGTCAGGTTAATGGTCAAATAAAAAAGAGTTAACTTCAGATCTAACAAAAATCCCTGCAAGGTGAAAAATTTCCGGAGACTCTTTAGGCCATGGGTTTCTAGCTAGTGTGCTCTAAACAATCCATGCAATAATGTTCCCAAGGAAAATAGCCCAAGGAAAAATTCTTAGAAAGTGTCATAATTTCCAACTAGTTTTGACTCAATAAAACGGTTTTGACTCGATAAAGCGGTTTTAAAAAAGAAAAAGAAAAACAACTCAAGAAAAACCCCAAAAACAAAGGAAAATACATTAGTAAAAGGATGAACATCCTCCCCAGACTTAAATCACACTGTCTCCAGTGTGAAGAAAGTAGGAGATCAGATGGAATAAACAAAAAGAAAAAATATTTTTGGTTTTTCTGGTTTTTTTGATTTTTTTTTGTTTTTCTGATTTTATGGTGCAATAAGTAGGTGATAAAATGAAAAAAAAATAGAGAAAGTTTAAGAACGAAATCACCTCAAGTTTGGAATGGGTCGGACATGTTTTTGACATTGAGTATGTCGACATTCTCCATTGAATAGTTGATGGAGTCACAAAACTCTGCTTCTCCATTCGATTTCTTTGTGTCCTTCCTTGGAGAGGTAATGTGCTTTGGTTGAAACTCAAATGAAGTTGGTGGAGTTTAAATTGAAGTAGATGTGTGCAAACAAGCGTTGGTTCGACAGGGGTTCGCGGGCACATGTATCCGTGGGTGGGGGAACGAGATCTTTCTAATGGTATATAGATCGCTCTCTGATTCCTTCTGGTTCGTCAGGAATCCGTCCCCAAAGTTGGCTTCTCGCACATGATGATTTGCTACAGTTTGTCTTAGAAAAACGATCATAACTTTTGACTTCTAACTCTGAATTGCATTATGCTTTTCCCTGTACGTCTACTTGTTGTGAATATCTCTACCAAATTTCAGATTTTTCTGGGTTAATTTGCACATTCTTCTGGTTTTTCTTCTGAAGCTGGTCATGAGGTCTTTTTCTCTTCTCTCTTGTTTGGAAATTCTATAAATGAAAACAAAAACACCAAAAACGTAAAAAGCAAACTGAAAATATATTAGAATAGAATCTTACCAGTGGGTTGCCTCCCACTAAGTGTTTGGTTTAAGTCATTAGCTTGACTTGGTGTTTTGTCTTCAAAGGCTTGGAGGAATGAAGAGTAACCGATGAAATCTTTGTCACCATGAACGTGTTGTTGAAATAGATGCGGGTGATAATCACTAAACTCAACTCATGCAATAGATGTCTTTTAAATATCCCAGTGGAGTTTGAAAATATATTTGCCAAAACACTTTAAATATCCGTTGAAGATGCACAAATCCGCAAAATTTGTGTTCTTGAGTCTAACTGTGTTAAGAAATAAATCTATAAATTGCTAGATCGAAGAAAGAATGAAAGTGTTCATGAAAATCCTATTCGGTTTTTGCGGAACCAAATTTTATTTAAATAAACTTAATCCAAATAAAAAGTGAAAAGGAATTAAGAGTAAATTTTTAACGATATGCATCATCAATTTCATGTTCTTAGAGAACACAAAATTTCAACAATGTCAAAAATCCAAATTCTATTAAAATCAACAAGTTAAATCCATGGTTTGTGAAATTAACGAGTATAACTACAAACTCTCTACTAATTCTTAGCAACCTTATGCTCATGAATCAAAAGGAATAAGAGTTAACTCATTGGCCGAAATTAGGGAAAAGGGAAAAAGCAAAAAAAAAAAAAAAAAANGGGAAAAGGAAAAAAAAAAAAAAAAAAAAAAAAAAAAAAAGGAAGTTAAATGACATACATTTCGTTTGGATGAATGGGGGTGTCACAACCCGAACCCAAGGTCCAGCCCAAAACCCTTAAAATCTAGATCCCTAGTTATTTAGCCCAAGTCCATTAGTCTAAACCTAGTTAATTCCCTAAAGTCCAAAATCTTTTAGATTAAACCCCTAGTAATTAAGCCTAAACCTAAACTAAATCTAAGCTTAAACCCAAGTCCAACCCATTAAGCTCTAAATCCTAGTACCCTAAACCTAGATCATTCTCTGTAAATACATACCATAATCCCTAGAGAAAGGTATCAGAACCTCTTAGCGAAGCTCTACCCAAATCGAGCCTCTCCTTCTCTCTCTCCTCTTTCTCTCTCCACCGTCTCTCTCTTTGTCTCTCTCTCTCCTCGTCGTCCCTTTCTCTCTCCTCGCCGCTGGTCACCTTCCGCCGAGCCCGAGAGCCACCGCGAGTGTACCCGTGAGCCGCCCAAGACCAAACCGCACCGAGCCTGAGCCGTGCGAGTGAGGCCGAGAACCGCCCGAGCTTCCGGGAGCCACCGTCGATTACCACCTCCAACGGGATGACTTCTCCTGCAAGGTAACCTAAACCCTAGATCTACTTTAGGAAAACCCTAAATCTATTTTAGAAAACCTAATATCCAGATTAGGAAACCCTAGATCCTCTTTTCCAATTTAGAACCTTCCTGATTTGAATTTTCCTTTTCTAGAACTTGCCTATTTATGAGTTTTCCGATTTGGAAACTTTCCCTTTTTGGAAGTTTCCGTTTTTAGAAAGCTTCGATAAATGGATGAACCTCATCTGATCTGCTAGTGTTCTATCCTTCTGCTTTCAGAGTTCAGTCTGCATGTTCAGGATCAGCTGGGATGAAGCGCAAAGCAAAGTGGGTCCAGTTCAGTGCAACCATCTCGAAAAGGCTAAGGTAAAGAGTGTGATTTGTGGATCCCTAGTATAAATTAATTATATTTAGACTGGTATGTATTGGAAGTCAGTTGGGGGAATGATACGATTAGCAGGAAGCGTAAGGAGTTAATGAAATGATTACAGTAACCAAATAACCGATAGATATATAAGAAGATTCGGATCACCACACTTTGATAAAGTTGCCACCACAAAGTGATAAAGAAACCGGTTGAGATAGCACCACACCTGGATAAAGTTGCCACCACCATATGATAAAGACGCTTGAAATCCACCACCAATGGCTCTCCCAAAACCAAATGATAAAGGAAAAATGATCAAACTGATCAAAGGAGTCACAAAAGACACTCCAATTCTGAGAACTCGTTTTCTGAATTTCATTCATCAATATGAGCCCCATTATAAAGAGGAAATACAGTTAAAATCATCGTAAAAGCTAGTCTACAAGCATACAACCTTTGGAATTCCCAAAACATATGTTAAATATGCATGAATCTGTGTAAAATTGACTAAATAAATACAGTCTTCATGGGTGACGAAAATTAACTCCTCCTTGATATTTTTGGGCTCTAAAATACTCTAATATTATTCAGCATTTGAACTCCAGCCCATGAAGATGTAGCCCACATTTTAATAGCTTGGATCCACCAAATTCAACAAAGTAACAATCATACCAGACTTGTGTTCGGTTATTGGTGTTTGGGTTACAATGAATGCTAGTATTGAGTTTAGGTGCTTGTACGCTGGTATGACCGCATGGGGGAAGTTTCCAGAGCGTATTTTCATATCGGTCTGATTGTAGGCTTACGGCCCGGGGAGGAAATCCTGTTGAGGATAGGTCAACGGGCCGCCAGAATGAGATTGGGCCGACGGGACGGCATGTATGGATGCCAAAGCTGGTTATGATGCCCAGTTGATTGAGAGTTTGTCCTGTCTGTTAGTTATAGGATGATTGTTGGTTGTTGCTTGTGATCCATGCAATTATTATGCGTGAACATTCTTGCTAAAAGTCTGGTGTGTGCTTGTCTTGTGTAATTAGTATCTAGTATGGATCATGTGGGCAGGGACGACCGCTCCCACTGAGTAACCTTAGTTACTCCCACTCAGTAACCTTGTTTACTCACCTTTCCCTTTTCCCCTTTCAAGTAAAAGTAGTATTGGCGGAAAATGCAAGGCTATATAGTTGGTGGGGTTTTTATGTCGGTCCAGGCATTAAATGCATTGTACCAATACATGCTGTTTTGATCCCCAGGGACGGGGCGTGTCAGGGGGTGAGTTGATGGATGAGGAATTTCGTGGATGAGATTCTGATATTAAAAGTAAAAGGGAAAAGAAAACTTACCTAAAAAAGGAGAAGAAATTATTGGAGTTCGGCTCGATTTGGTTTTATAGAATTTTGTCATAAGCAATGACTGCCCATGAGACCGGTTTCTTCTTCTTTCTTTTTCTCTCGCTACAAACCTCCGAATTGAGATCTGAAACATGCTGTATAAACTTTAGGACAAGAGCTTTACAATGGTATAAAGCTCGGTTTCTAGTTCACTGTAAGTCGACGGCAAACTGCTTCCGAAGATGGTCACTATGCTGATGCGATCTTCACAGATACATCTTGGGAGAAAAATCATAACTTTCAAACCGTAATGGCGAATGATGATCCGCTTTCGGCTGTGGTTAGAACTGAGTGTCGTGCATCTCTCCAAAATGTTTTGTAATTTTCTGGGATGAGTTGACTCTCCGTTCGTGCCTTTGACTGAGACTGGTCGAATGACTCGAATCCGTCTTTCTCCTTTTTTTTATCCTTTTTTTTCTTCTGTATAACACAATTACACTATGTTGAATTCATACTTACACTATATCACTGTGCTATAACATACCCCAAATAATCTAAAACTTAAATTTCATACCTAAATTTTCATTTTTGTGCCAAATCATGAATACATCCTAATATTTACTATCAAATATCGTCTACGTGGAATCTATATGTGCAACAACATCGTTTCGGATTTAAATAAACGCTCAAAATTGTGTTTCTTCTTCGTCGACATAAAAAAAATGGAGAAAGAAGAACAGAGTAAATTGAAACGATATCGTTTAATTAGCTATTTTGAGCGTTTGTTTTAACCCGAAACGACATCGTTGCACACGTGGATTCTATGTAGATGAGATTTGATGGTAAATGTCAGGGTGTATTCATGATTTAGCATAAAAATAAAAATTCAGGTATCAAATTCAAATTTGAGATTATTTGGGATATGTTATAGCACAATAGTATATTGTATGTATGAATTCAACATAGTGTAATTGTGGAGGTATGAAATAGCTGATTTCACGTATATAACACATGAAAAAAAATTAAACTAAATCATAAGTAAGCTATAAAAACTAAGACTTCTAATCAAAATATTTTTGGATTTTTGTTTTTATATTTTTTTTCTTTTTTAGCAACGCATGAATATGAAAATATAAAATACGAAATCGGAGATAAGAAGATGAATTGATGAGGATCAATCCATTTATGGCTGAATAGAGAAGATCATAAGAGATCAATCCTCCATATGGAATCATGCTCTCTGTTGAAATTCAAGTAGATTCGATCGAGCTATTGGTGAGATCGATTGAACTTGATTTGGCCAGACTTTTTTCAGAATGTATTCTCTGAGACTCAAAAAAAAAGAACGTTAAAAGGCACTAGGAAATCAATGATGTCGAGGTACTCCATCTTCAATGTCCCTGAAACAAACTAAAAACAAAGCTAAAAATTAGGTCGAGGTACTCCATCTTCAATGTCCCTGAAACAAACTGAAAACAAAGCTAAAAATTAGTAAAACAAAACGTCCTAGACTAGACTCTAAACTTAGACACGTAGGCAAACAATTAGTTTCCCCGGCAACGGCGCCAAAAAACTTGATGCGTGTCTTGTTTTCACCTTAAATAGACACAATGAAATACCTGCAAGCGCACAGTACATCTATTGTAGTACTTAAGGTTATCGATCCTACAGAGAAACTAATGCCACACTACAAATCGTTTAGAGTAGAATCAAGCTAGAACAAAATAAAGAGCGGTTGTTTGTGTGTGTCACGAATCATCCAAATAATAAAATAGAGATCAGCAAGTAAAAAATGCAAATACGAATGCAAAATATAAATATGCTATGCGTTTAGCAATAGGGACGTCTAGAGGTTCATGGATTATTCAGGAATTCTAACGGCAGAATAAATCAATTAGCTAAACTCTTAAACTCGAAATTTTTTTATAATGGACCTATTACCATAGATCAATTAACTATATCTAACAACTTGATTACTTAGATTTCAAAGGAAATCACAAGGGTAAATAAGCATTTAGATCGAGTTTGATATACTCACAAGACTCTGTAACTCAGCTTCCACATGTTACAGCGCAATGCTCACCTAATACTAGTTCGGAAAATCTAGCTGCACTGTTAGTGGGTAGATTAATCTTTAGATCAGCAACTTGCTAATTACTCTAGTCACATGCATTAGCAACAAATATAGATAAAGATGTTTCTAACAGAAATGTACCATAGAATCGCCACCCAAATTTAGTTGACCCACGAAATTACTCTAAACAAACCCTAAAACCGATATGAAACTAAACGTGCACGAATAAAAAAAGCAAAACAAAGGAAAGAAGAAACGAATTCATAAATAGAAATAAAGAAATAATAGGGTTCAGAATACTCATCGATGGGATACAAAGAGAAGGATTCATCTCCCTTGATGAATGCGAATGAAGAACAACGAAGCAAACATGAAGAAACTATGAAAAAAACATGAAAAGTGTTTAGATATTTGGTGGTGAGAGAGCCTTGCGTCCCCAAGGACGTGTCTGCCCTCTAGAGGCGTGCTGGTGGTGAGTTCTTGAAGGAGGCGTGCCCTAAATCTTCTATTGATAAGCCTTGAATTGATGGATTGGGCCAATAATCTCCAAGGTGTCTTGGTCACGTGAATGGGCTTGTATGATGTGAAAATAGATGGTTGCAAGATGAGAATGAATCATGTGATCACGCCCAAGTGTTGTCTTTAACTTGTCTCAATTCTGCTCTTGCTCCATTCACGAGCCTGTTGGACCAGTCTTCAGTATTTCGGGCATAACTTCTGATTGAATTTGGGCGCTAAGAACGTCCAATTTGGTTAAGGGAAAGACCTTCATCGGATATTAAACTTCAGACGGATAGAGACTATCTAGTGAGCTGTTTTTGCTCATTTTGTATATTTTTTATCAAAAATACCTGTAATGACTCTGAAAGCTACAAATAATAGAAAAACGCCTTAAAAGCACCAAAAACACTTTAAATGCTTATTAAAAATCTATTAAAATAGTAGTAAAAACAGATAAAAATACGATGTTATCACCTCGTTCCATTGTAAGTTTCGAAAAAGTTTTGGATAATGGCAGGCACAATGCTACAAATGTCTACCGCACTTGCGGTTCAATGCTATATCTCCGCAAATGAGAAAAATGGGTAAACTTATTTTTTTCAAAGTAAACATTAATTTTAACTATTTAAATTAATTAATTATATTCTAAAAAAAATTAACGAGACGAGGAGACGGGTGAACTCCCTGATATGGTCACATTTATTGAAGAGACTAGGCCTGCGATTCGGTTCCAAATGGTTCGGGTATATTGGTTATCGGTTATTTCGGTTTAGAGCTATGGATACCAAAATTAACCGAACAAAAATTTGATTTGATTCGATTCAGTTAACGGTTAATTCGGTTTGGTTAATAGGTCAAAATTCGTAAAAAAATTTAGTTCAGTTGGGTTCGGTTATCTGTTCGGTTCAGTTTAAAAAGTGATTTTAGAGGTATTTTGGTATAATCCGGTTTAATTTCAGTTTAAATGGTAAGAAAACTAAATAAATAAATAAAAAGGGTTAATTCTTGCTGATCGGTTCACTCTTATTAATCGCCGGTTAACCGAACCGCCCAAAATTCAGTTTTGTTTTGTTTGGAAACATAGGTTCGGTTTTTATTCGCGGGCCTTGAAGAGACCAAAAAATGAAAGCCTGACAGATTTTCATTGACAAAAAATGAAAGCCTGACAGATTTTCATTGATAAATTCTTGCTGATCGGTTCACTCTTATTTGCGCCATATGTTGTCCATCTGCTACCTCTGCTCTTTCCATATCAACTAAATCAGATTCATAATCTCTATTGTTTTTTCATGTCTCTGTCATCACATATTCAAAATCTGAATCTGAGAAATTTGAAATTTTGAATATGCAAAAACAATTATAGATATTTCACTGAGGTTCAATTCAAGTTGTTGAGAGATGATTTTCAAATTGAGCTCGAATTTCATTGAATTCAATTGAAGTTAAACTCGGTTTGAGAAAATGCCTTATTTTGAGTTAGAGGAGGTTTAAAGAAACTATGGTTTTATGTTTGGGATAAACTATTAGTGTTTCAATAAAATAAAAGATGTTATTTAATATTTTAGTTTTTTATTTTAAAAAAATATTAAATGTTTTCGGAAGCCGTTATTTGTAGGGACGAGCAAATCTCATGCAACTTCTCTTCAAACATACAATTTAGCTTTTTCTTAATAAAATAATTTAGTAAAATGACAAATTTTTGCAATCTAAATTTGGTGTGGGTAAAAATATATATGATATTAACTGAGAGGAGATATAAATCGATTTTAATTCTAATAAAATAATAAAATAAAAAAATGTGGAAAAACGTGAAAATGGAAACAGAGGAGAGAGAGACACATGATGTACATCTTATGTAAATAAATTTGGATGCATAGTAAAAGAATCTTGTGTATACAAATTTGATAATTGAGACATAAATCGATTTTAATACAAAAATGGACTAATATGGGAACAAATGAAAATGGAAACAGAGGAGAAAGAGACATAGGGTTCAAATGGTGACAACGTATTTGGTTGTGCGGGAAAAACGGTTTAAGAGTGTGATGCTGTTCAACTGCGGTACGTGCAGAAATGATGTATTTGCGGGACAAGTGCGGATAGTGTTTACTCATGTCTCTGCTATTTCCATATCAACTAAATCAAATTCATAATCTCTATTGTTTATTCATATCTCTGTCATCACATATGCAAAATCTGAATCTGAAAAATTTGAAATTTTGAATATGCAAAAACAATTATAGATATTTCACTGAGGTTCAATACAAGTTGTTGAGAGATGATTTTCAAATTGAGCTTGAATTTCATTGAATTTAATTGAAGTTAAACTCGGTTTGAGAAAATGCCTTATTTTGAGTTAGAGGGGGTCTAAAGAAACTTTGGTTTTATGTTTGGGATAAACTATTAGTATTTCAATAAAATAAAGGGTTAGTTTGCTAAAGAGGTAGTTTTTGAAAAGTAATTTGGGGAATGGGTAGTTTGTAGGAAATAATTTGCAAAATGGGTGGTTTGAGAGATAGGAGAGTGTGTGAGAGGAGAATGTGACAAAATAGGGGTAGAAGACTAAAAGACCCTTAGTTTATTTTGGTATGTGGTGAAATGGTAGTGGTGGGTTCCGTCCTGTTATTTATGACACAGTGTACAAGCATTGAGTGTACACGTCGGGGTAGTGTACAAGTACGAATACTTTACTATCATATTTTGTACACCACCTTGTATATCATCATATTAGTCTTTTTCAAAATTTAAATTATTTAAAATAAAAATAAATTGTAAATCATTCCAATAAGACATAACTGGCATAAAATATATATTTTGGATTTACCGTACTGAAAAAATTATCTTATGCGGCATAATCTTGATGTTATGTGTATTGAGAAGAATTTTTTCGATAACATCATGAACACAATCTTGAATGTTCATGGGAGGACAAAGGATAAACTTAAGTTATGGCTTGATATGCATGATATATGGGGAAGACAATAGCGCCATCAGATGGACAACAAAAAAACTCTTATTCCTATCTTCAAATTAAATGCGGAGCCAAAGATGGAGTTTTCTCGATGGATTCTTAATGATGTTAAATTCTCTGATGGTTATACAGGAAACCTTGTTAATTGTGTTAACTATGAATATGATTGTCATGATTGTCATGTATTCATGCAGCATTTGCTTCTTTTTGCATCAGGAAAACTTCTTCCAAGCAAAGTCCATGATGCAATCGCATGTATGCATTTGTTGTTAACTAAAAATATTGGTGTATCATCTATAAATTATACTAAAATTGATTATTTGTTTTATTATATTTAATATAGGTATCATGACTTTTTCAGAGATATATGTTCACGATCCCTTAGCGCAAACGGTTTACGTTCACTTGAAGAAAACATTCCTATGCTCATATGTATGGAAAAAATATTTCCACCATCATTCTTCGATGTGATGGAGCACCTATCTACTCACTTATTTCATAAAGTCGTACTTGGTGGCACTGTACAATAAATGTGGTTGTAGCCGTTCGAAAGATTCATGTTTCACTTGAAGAAAAAAGTTAAAAGTTTAAGCAAGGTTGAAAGATCGATTGTAGCTAAAAGCATCAACGAAGAAACCTCATACTTCTCTTCTTAATACTTTCCCCCGTGTCAAAAAAAAGCTCGGAAAGCTGGCAGATATGACAACGGTGGTGAAAAACGAGTTTATCCTATAAAAGCCCTTGAAATTTTCTCTTAGATTGGCAGGGTCAGTGGCAAACACAAAGAAATATGGCTTACAAACCACAAGTTCAACCACATACATACGTATATCCTCAGGAACTGTAAAGCTATATTGTCGTACGATCAGTTTTGAAATTAGTAGATAAAGTATTAGTACTTACAGCGGTAATTAGCAATTTGAATGATTTTTGTTAAGCAAGTCGAAGGAGCATACGATCATCAGCCAGACGATCAAACAGAGTCGATGAAACAAACACATTTTGCGAATTGGTTTATATACTACGTAAGTATATCTACATCAAAATAGTTTTATATATACTATATATTAATAATGTAATTTACCATTCGGTTTATTGTTAAAAATGATTCAACCAAAATCGACGATGAATGAACATTTTCCAACATGGCTAGAAGAGTTGGTTGAAGGGTTTTATTGGTCGTTGTATCTTCACCGATGTACTATATGTGAAGGTATGTTTTTCAAAGACGACAAAGGACTTCCATTAGGAAAATAGTTAACTACAAATTTGTTGTGCGTACATATGTGTTGGGTTGAAATCAACAATATATTGGAAACTGAATATTCAGGCTTAATAAACTAAAAATACAGTTTTTTCAAATGTGAGTGGTTTGATCCAACATATGTGCATGGTATTAGGATGACAAAATTTGGTGTCACGGAATATCAAAACCTTCAGACCACATAGAACAGAACATTGACCAGAAACGCATTCACTATACTTTTCATAACTTTCACAACCGTTCTAAATCCAAGCTTACATAAATTCTGCATTCAAATCAGCTAACTCTCTAAGTTCAATTAAAATTGCATGAGCTTCTCATCATAGGTTGTCATTCAAGGTAGATGGCGTTAGGCATTAAAAAGTCAATTTAGTGTTTGGTGAGGCTAGATAAGAGTGTTTAGGGTTACCAGACTTTCAGGAGGATGCATGGTATTATGCAAAACAACAAGAGAGAATTGACATTTTGATAGCCACAGTTTCTAACCACTTCTTCGTGTAACACCTTTCCTTCTTTTCTTTTCTTTCTTTTCTCTGTTTCCCCCAGTTTTAGATTTTTCTCTTGGATTCTCTGTAAATAATTTCATCTTCTCTGTATGTTGACATGCGGCTTCCCTTGGGATTTTAATGATGAAATACTGCTTTTTTAATAACACCGTTTCCATATTGAACACCGTTTCCACCAAGATTTCTTGAAGCCTTCGTCTACAAGGGCTGGAAAACTGTGTCGTTCATTTTTCTCCGACATTTTTGCACATATGCATTATAAGAATGAAAAACAAGAGTGCATGAGGTCTGAAAGAGGTAAGGATTTAAGGTGGAATACCAACTAAAAGTGAGCTGGCCATTCAGGAACAACATAGAGTGGTTAAAATGGATAAGATGTCCTGGATGTATGATTCGTTTCCCTGATCTAACACTTTTGATGAGAAAATTAAGTCAGGTTAATGGTCAAATAAAAAAGAGTTAACTTCAGATCTAACAAAAATCCCTGCAAGGTGAAAATTTTTCGGAGACTCTTTAGGCCATGGATTTCTAGCTAGTGTGCTCTAAACAATCCATGCAATAATGTTCCCAAGGAAAATAGCCAAAGCAAAAATTCCTAGAAAGTGTCATAATTTCCAACTAGTTTTGACTCAATAAAACGGTGTTCACTCGAAAAAACGGTTTTGAAAAAAAAAAAAAAACAACTCAAGAAAAACACCAAAAACAAAGGAAAATACATTAGTAAAAGGATGAACATCCTCCCCCAGACTTAAATCATACTGTCTCCAGTGTGAAGAAAGTAGGAGATCATATGGAATAAACAAAAAGAAAAAATATTTTTGGTTTTTCTAGTTTTTTTTTTATTTTTTTTGTTTTTCTGATTTTATGATGGAATAAGTAGGTAATAAATGAAAAAAATAGAGAAAGTTTAAGAACGAAATCACCTCAAGTTTGGAATGGGTCGGACACGTTTAAGAACGAAATCACCTCATGTTTTGTCAACATTCTCCATTGAATAGTCGAGTAAAACAGTGTTGATGATGGAGTCACAAAACTCTGCTTTTCCATTCGATGTCTTTGTGTCCTTTCTTGGAGAGGTAATGTGCTTTGGATGAAACTCAAATGAAGTTGGTGGAGTTGAAATTGAAGTAGATGTGTGCAAACAAGCGTTGGTTCGACAGGGGTTCGCGGGCACATGTATCCGTGGGTGGGGGAAGAAGTGGTTTGGAAACTTGAGAACGAGATCTTTCTAATGGTATATAGATCGCTCTCTGATTCCTTCTGGTTCGTCGGAAATCCGTCCCCAAAGTTGGCTTCTCGCACATGATGATTTGCTGCAGTTTGTCTTAGAAAAACGATCATAACTTTTGACGTCTAACTTCGAATTACATTATGCTTTTTCCTTTAGCTACGTCTACGTGTTGTAAATGTCACCACCAAATTTCAGATTTTTTTGGGTTAATTTGCACATTCTTCTGGTTTTTCTTCTGAAGCTGGTCATGAGGTCTTTTTCTCTTCTCTCTTGTTTGGAAATTCTATAAATGAAAACAAAAACACCAAAACGTTAAAAGCAAACTGAAAATAGATAAGAATGGAATCTTACCAGTGGATTGCCTCCTACTAAGTGCTTGGTTTAAGTCATTAGCTTGACTTGGTATTTTGTCTTTAAAGGCTTGGAGGAATGAAGAGTAACCGATGAAATCTTTGTCACCATGAATGTGTTGTTGAAATAGATGCGAGTGATAGTAACTAAACTCAACTCATGCAATAGATGTCTTTTAAATATCCCTGTGGAGTTTGAAAATATCTTTGCCAAAACACTTTAAATATCCATTGAGGATGCACAAATCCGCAAAATTTGTGTTCTTGAGTCTGACTGTGTTAAGAAATAAATCTATAAACTGCTAGATCCAAGAAAGAATGAAATTGTTCATGAAAATCCTATTCGGTTTTTGCGGAACCAAATTTTATTTAAACAAACTTAATCCAAATAAAAAGTGAAAAGGAATTAAGAGTAAATTTTTAACGATATGCATCATCAATTTCATGTTCTTAGAGAACACAAAATTTTAACAATGTCAAAAATCCAAATTCTATTAAAATCAACAAGTTATATCTATGGTCTGTGAAATTAACGAGTATAATTACAAACTCTCTACTAATTCTTAGTAACCTAGTGCTCATGAATCAAAAGGAATAAGAGTTAACTCATTGGCGAAAATGAGGGAAAAGGGGAAAAGGAAAAAAAAAAAAAAGGGAAGTTAAATGACATACCTTGCGTTTGGATGAATGGGGGTGTCACGACCCGAACCCCAGGTCGAGCCCAAAACCCTTAAAATCTAGATTCCTATTTATTTAGCCTAAGCCCATTAATCTGAACCTATTTATTAATCCCTAAAGCCCAAAATCTTTTAGATTAAACCCTAGTAATTAAGCCTAAACCTAAACTAAATCTAAGCTTAAACCCAAGTCCAACCCATTAAGCTCTAAACCCTAGTACCCTAAACCTAGATCATTCTCTATAAATACCTACCATAATACCTAGAGAAAAGTATCAGAACCTCTTAGCGAAGCTCTGCCCAAATCGAGCCTCTCCTTCTTTCTCTCCTCTTTTTCTCTCCGCCGTCTCTCTCTCCTTGCCATCCCTTTCTCTCTCCTCGCCGCTGGTCACCTTTCGCCGAGCTCGAGAGCCACCGCGAGTGTACCTGTGAGCCGCCCAAGACCAAACCGCACCGAGCCCGAGCCGTGCGAGTGAGGCCAAAAACCGCCCGATCTTCCGCGAGCCACCGTCGAACTCCACCTCCAACGGGATGACTTCTCTTGCAAGGTAACCTAAACCCTAGATCTACTTTAGAAAAACCCTAAATCTATTTTCGAAAACCTAATATCCAGATTAGAAAACCCTAGATCCTCTTTCCTAATTTAGAACCTTCCTGATTTGAATTTTCTTTTCTAGAACTTGCCTATTTAGGAGTTTTCCGATTTGGAAACTTTCCCTTTTTTGGAAAGTTTATATTTTTAGAAACTTTCTATTTTTAGAAAGTTCTATTCAAGGAAAATTACCTTTCTTGGAAGTTTCCGTTTTTGAAAAGCTTCGATAAATGGATGGAACCATTTATGGAAAGCCATGTAAACCTCATCTGATCTACTAGTGTTCTATCCTTCTGCTTTCAGAGTTTAGTCTGCATGTTCAGGATCAGCTGGGAGGAAGCACAAAGCAAAGTGGGTCTAGTTCAGTGCAACCATCTCGAAAAGGCTAAGGTAAAGAGTGTGATCTGTGGATCCCTAGTATATATTAATTATATTTAGACTGGTATGTATTGGAAGTCAGTTGCGGAAATGATACGTTTAGCAGGAAGCGTAAGGAGCTAATGAAATGATTACAGTAACCAAGTAACCGATAGATATATAAGAAGATCCGGATCACCACACTTGGATAAAGTTGCCACCACCAGATGATAAAGACGCTTGAAATCCACCACCAATGGCTCTCCCTAAACCAAAGGATAAAGGAAAAATGATCAAACTGATCAAAGGAGTCACAAAAGACATTTCAATTCTGAGAACTCGTTTTCTGATTTTCATTCATCAATATGAGCTTCATTATAAAGAGGAAATACACTTAAAATCATCGTAAAAGCTAGTCTACATGCATACAACCTTTGGAATTCCCAAAACATATGTTACATATGCATGAATCTGTGTAAAAGCTAGTCTACATGCATACAACCTTTGGAATTTGTCCTGTCTGTTAGTTATAGGATGATTGTTGGTTGTTGCGTGTTGCTTGTGATCCACGCAATTATTATATGTGAACATCCTTGCTAAAAGTTTAGTGTGTGCTTGTCTTATATAATTAGTATCTAGTATTGATCATGTGGGCAGGGACAACCACTCCCACTGAGTAACTTTAGTTACTCCCACTGAGTAACCTTAGTTACTCCCACTGAGTAACCTTGTTTACTCACCTTTTCTTTTCTCCTTTCAAGTAAAAGTAGTATTGGCGGAAAATGCAAGGCTATACAATTGGTGGGGTTTTTCTGGCGGTCCAGGCATTAAATGCGTTGTACCAATACATGTCGTTTTGATCCCCAGAGACGGGGCGTGTCAGGGGGTGAGTTTATGGATGAGGAATTTCGTGGATGAGATTCTGATATTAAAAGTAAAAGGGAAAAGAAAACTTACCTGAAAAAGGAGAAGAAATTATTGGAGTTCGGCTCGATTTGGTTTTATGGGATTTTGTCATAAGCAATGACGACCCATGAGACCGGTTTCTTCTTCTTTCTTTTTCTCTCGCTACAAACCTCCGAATTGAGATCTGAAACATGATGTGTAAACCTTAGGAAAATTCCTTTACAATGGTATAAAGCTTGGTTTCTAGTTCACTGTGAGTCGACGGCAAACTGCTTCCGAAGCTGGTCACTATGCTGATGCGATCTGCACAGATACATCTTGGGAGAAAAATCATAACTTTCAAACCGTGATGGCGAATGATGATCCGCTTTCGGCTGTGGTTAGAACTGAGTGTCGTGCATCTTTCTGGGATGAGTTGACTCTCCGTTCGTGCTTTAGACTGAGACTGGTCGAATGACTCGAATCCGTCTCTCTCCTTTTTTTATCCTTTTTTTTTCTTCTGTATAACATATTTACACTATGTTGAATTCATACTTACACTATACCACTGTGCTATAACATACCCCAAATAATCTAAAATTTATATTTCATACCTAAATTTTCATTTTTGTGCCAAATCATGAATACATCCTAATATTTACTATCAAATATCGTCTACGTGGAATCTATATGTGCAACAACATCGTTTCGGATTTAAACAAACGATCAAAATGTGTTTCTTCTTCGTCGACATAAAGAAAAATGGAGAAAAAAGAACAGAGTAAATTGAAACGATATCGTTTAATTAGCTATTTTGAGCGTTTGTTTTAATCCGAAACGGCATCGTTGCACATGTGGATTCTATGTAGATAAGATTTGATGGTAAATGTCAGGGTGTATTCTTGATTAAGCATAAAAATAAAATTTCAGGTATGAAATCCAAATTTTGGATTATTTGGGATATGTTATAGCACAATAGTATATTGTAGGTATGAATTCAACATAGTGTAATTGTAGAGGTATGAAATAGCTGATTTCCCGTATAACACATAAACAAATTAAACTAAATCATAAGTACGCTATAAAAACTAAGACTTCTAATCAAAATATTTTTGGATTTTCGTTTTTCTATTTTTTTTTCTTTTTTAGCAACGCATGAATATGAAAAATATAAAATATGAAATCGGAGATAAGAAGATGAATTGATAAGGATTAATCCATTTATGGCTGAATAGAGAATATCATAAGAGATCAATCCTCCATGTGGAATCATGCTCTCTGTTGAAATTCAAGTAGATTCGATCGAGCTATTGGTGAGATCGATCGGACTTGCTTTGGCCAGAATTTTTTTGGAATGTATTCTCTGAGACTCAAAAACAAAAAACGTTAAAAGGCACTAGGAAATCAATGATGTCGAGGTACTCCATTTTCAATGTCCCTGAAACAAACTAAAAACAAAGCTAAAAATTAGGTCGAGGTACTCCATCTTCAATGTCCCTGAAACAAACTGAAAACAAAGCGAAAAATTAGTAAAACAAAACGTCCTAGACTAGACTCTAAACTTAGACACGTAGGCAAACAATTAGTTTCCCCGGCAACGGCGCCAAAAAACTTGATGCGTGTCTTGTTTTCACCTTAAATAGACACAATGAAATACATGCAAGCGCACAGTACATCTATTGTAGTACTTAAGGTTATCGATCCCACAGAGAAACTAATGCTACACTACAAATCGTTTAGAGTAGAATCAAGCTATAACAAAATAAAGAGCGGTTGTTTGTGTGTGTCACGAATCATGCAAAGAATAAAATAGATATCAACAAGTAATACGAATGCAAAATATAAATATGCTATGCATTTGGCAATAGGGATGTCTAGAGGTTCATGGATCATTCAGGAATTCTAACGGCAGAATAAATCAATTAGCTAAACTCTTAAACTCGAAACATTTTTATAATGGACCTATTACCATAGATCAATTAACTATATCTGAAACGACCGCACCTTTTTTTTTTTTTTTTTGCGTAAAATTATAATAATTAATATTCCCATAAATATTAATTATACCAAATAAACATTAAACTCAACAATTAAAAAAAATAATAATTAATATTTCCATATATATTAATTATACCCGAATAAACATTAAACTCCACAATTAAACAAAGCAAC
>OVAY01001296.1:200-31883 GCA_900406395.1 Kernera saxatilis | reverse complement strand
TGTTTAAACTTGGGGAATGAGAAACATAAGCAACTACAAAGAGTTAAGCAGAACATGAAATTTATTTTTTAGAAACCGAAAACAATATGGAACTAAAAAAAACACCAAATCCATCAAACCCCAACGAAAATTCAGTAGAAACGCATGCCATCTACGTCTAGGAACCAAAAAAAAATCAAACAAAATGGCGAAACATAAAGATAATTTATCATTGATGAGAGACAGAGATCAAAAATATATAGAGAAAGTCGCGACTGGGACAGAGAGGGGACTCGAGATTCGTGATCGGAGAAGAAGAGAAGACGAGGAGTGGAGGAGATCGGCAAGACAGAATGGAGAGTTGAGAGAGATTCAGAGATGGAGAGTTGAGAGAGAGTACTCAGCGCCACGAAAGAGAGAGAGTACTCGGCGCCGCGAAAGAGAGAGAGACTGATTTCCAAAAATGCAATAGATCTAGGGTTTTTTTTTTCTGTATTTTAAAACAACATGCATTTTTGTCAAAAAACAACACACATGTTTTGCCTGCAAGATAAAAACAGCACACAGTTTCATATATAAAATGCATAGTTTCATATTTATGCGGGTACCCGCAAACCCGCGTTTCTAAATATGTAAACCCGCACCCGCCCCGCTTCTACATATTCCAACCCGCACCCGCCCCGCATCTTTGATTTTCTAAATTATTTGACCCGCAACCCGCCCCACAGCGGGTCAAGCGGGGCAGGACCCGCGGTTTTGGACTCACAATGGCAGGCCTAGACGCTGGGAGGATTGATAGTATTGTTTATAATAATACAGTTTTTTTTCATAATTTCTAAATTTATAATTTATTTTTTATAATTTATAATTTATAATAATATACTTTTTTATAATTTATAAATTTATAATTTATGTTTATAATTTATAAAAATTTTTGCATTTACTGTTACAAATAAATTATAAATTTTTATTCTAAATAATTTGTATATCTTAGAAAATATTTGTTATTCTCTTTAACATCGTCTTAAAAGATTATTTTTGTTGTTGTATTTTTTTTTAAATTTAATATCATCTTAATACCATATTTTTAGATAGATGTTTTTAATGTAAAAAAAAATATAAATGGTATGAGTTAATTGAATCATTGATTTTTTGTTCCACCAAATATTTAATTAAAAGGAAACTCCTAGATTGTTTGCTCAGTTAAGAGGAACATAGTTTACATAAAAAAGAAAAAAGCGAACAAGCTAAACAGTTTGCTTTACAATTCGAAATACGAGGAATCAAATAGAGAGACAAAAGAGGATAACCGCTATGAAGCTCACCAAATTTGTCTATAAGATTGGAAAACACGGGCCACTCCTCGGGATGTTGCACCAAAGAAACTAGATTTGTACAATCCGTCTCGAAAGTTTGACAATCTAAAATGTGACTGAGGATAGTTTTCATCACCCAAATTAAAGCTTCTAGTTCCGAGTGCAAAGGCGACAAGCTCCTCCGATGGTATTTAGCCCCAACAGCACTAAAGAATCTACTCCGTGAAAACATATCCATCCTAAACCAAGAACCATCTATCTGACACCTTAGATTTTGATGAACACACTCAGGCGGGCCCGAGAGACGTTAGAGCCGAAAGTATTCTCCAAGAGGATTTGGGCTTTCTTCTATGCTGCACATTCACTCAATGCATAATTGATGATGCCGGGTGGTTATGGTTGTTTATTTTCAAACACCATTTGATTCCGGGCTTTCCAAATGAACCATAATATCCACATAAAGCAATCAGTTTCAAGGTTTTGTACAAAACGAGGTAGAATTATCGAGAAGAAGTAATCCATATTCGTATACACTGAACTCGAAGGAAAAATATTCTTGGTCATAGGGACTTGTAAGAGTGCCCATGCTTGTGGTGACGGAGGACATTCAAAGAGTGCGTGATTGATCGTTTTCTCATCTGCCCCACATCTTTGACACCGAGAACCGCATTTTATTCCGCGTTGATTAAGTCAAGAGACAACTGCCAAATATCCTAATAACATTTGCCACATAAAATGTTTCAACTTTGGGGGGCCTTTGATTTTCCATACATGCTCCTTTAGGCTATTCAAACTTGGACTCCAGTCCTCTGAGATTAATGTAATCTCTTTGAGATGTTGGGTTAGCCTATAACCTGATTTGATTGTATATTTTTCAGATTTCGTATAGTGCCATAAAATATTATCTGGTTTATAATAATGGCTAATGCTCTGAACATCCTCATGATCCATAAATTCTTGTAAAATATGTAGGTGTCAATCCTTTATGGCCGGATTAATTAAATGGCTAACCTGTGGTGTGGGTAAAGAAAATTTCGCCTTCCCCTTGCTGGCCGGGGGTTCACATCCTAAATCCAAGGGTCATAATGAAATGTCAAAACCAGAACCTAAATGTTGGTGAGCACTTGCGTCAGAGGAAGAAAATAAGAAGAAGAAGGTCGCAATAGCTAAGAGAAGAGAAATATCTCTTCTAAGGAATATCTCTTCTAAAGGGAAAAAGAAGAGAAAATGACAAGAAAACATAAGATTTGCGACACTCAAATATGTCTTAAAGACGTCAAAAATTTGGACTTTGTGACTAAAATTACAATATAACATCGACTAATTTGGGACCCCATAGATAATTGTAATTTTGAGACCATAAGAAATCAAAATCAAATGACCAAAGATTGGTTACTAGATATTGCGGTAGACTTTGATCATAAAAAAAGTCGCGAGGTCGTGCTCGGAAGAAATTGTGACGGAGTGGAAGTAGTTGCAAATTAAAAAATCTTTTTTTTTTTATCCTAATAATAAAATATAAAAATGTACTTTAAATTGCGGAGCTCATACGGATTAGAAAAATAATGAGTCGTTCCCATCCTTTCATATATATATATATATATCGAAAAACTAATAAATTAATCTACAATCAATTTGGGTTGCAAAAAAAAAAAACTAGAAAAAAAAAATCTATAATTAATCTGGGTGGGAGTATTGCTCAATATATTATCAAATTATCAGCAACATCACTATTTCAATTAGTATTATTAAGTTGTTGGTGAATGCTTGTGCTGATTTTTTCGTCGTCCTTAATTTTATACATATTTTTGTTAAAAAGACCAAATCACTTCAGAGTCGCCGACCACGACTCTATTCCATAAGTCTTTCTTTTTCTAAGATGATATGTTTTGGGAAATCAAATCATTTCTAATGGTTCTTCTAGTGTGGAGATATTTTTCTTATTAGTTTCATATCACTATTTAGCATATTCAATACAAAATGGGGGCACACACTAGTTTTGATTTGGTAGTTCATATTGAATCAAAGCAAAGCTGACCACTGATTCTCAGTTACAAAAAGAGCATCGGATATTTTCAAAAAAAGAGAAACAATATAAAATTAGAACTCAACACAAGTTCTAAAACATCTAAAACATTATCGAATATTTACTCCACCACAATCATGATTGTTTTCTTTTCCTAAATATAACTTAGTCTTGTGCCAACAATCTATCCGTTTCCAACTCTTTGTTTAAACAGAAGAATTAAAAAAAAAAAACACATTTTTTAATAATACATCTTTTATTTGGGTCACCTTTTGGGTCTATGTAGAAATTAGTTTTGTTTATATATATAGTAGGCTCATCAACTTGCTCTTCAAATAATGCATTTATTGATCATCAACTCTCAATTAGATCACCAAATTAATTTGAATAATATTTTTATTTTGTCAATAGCTTTATAAATTTATAAGGGAATGACCTATTCATAAATATATAATTGAGCATTTCATGCTAACCGGTATGCCTTTATATTTGAAGTGCGCAAGATGGACGAAATAGATAAAAAAGTGACCAACTCCTTGCTCCTCATTAAGTCTTCCATATATATTGAGAATGCATGCTAATATGCTAGTGCAGATACCATAATCACCAACTCATAGCAGTTTGTTGCAATAAAATGTAGTAGAGAGAGACTTCTGCGTAGGTTCCTAGCTCCCATAATCGAACCTTCTATATCATAATGAAAGCAATACAAGCCCATACCTAAAAATATATCGGTCTTCTTCCCGGATCCATTTCTTGAATAACACGAAATCAGCAAGGCAAGAACGAGCGGTTGTTTGTTTCAAAACATGATCCTCTATTTGTGCCATCTTCCATATCGTTGCTTTACTTTATGAAATATTTAAAACCTCTTGTGAATTTTTGTCCATATTTTTATCATTTTTGGCTTTCAAATATATCAAACATTAATCCATGAGAAGATATGATCCTGGTTATCCTTGGGAATTCGCCAAGAACGATAATCTAAATTAAAAAAGACCGATGACATTGGAAAAATTCCCGGTGTCATTGATACATGATGGCATAAGTTTATAATTCTAGTGGACATTAATAAAAAAACATGATTAATATTATTTTCTTCCCTTGCATACCGTTGACATTGTGTATCATAATTTATGTCTATGTTTCTCAGATTCGATGTGATCGATACGCAATCCATTAAAAGTTATCATATAAAGTGTTGTAATTTTGGAAGACACTACAACTTCTAAGTATATGCTTGTAGTGGCCGAATGTCTGACCCACAAACGGGCGTTATAGTNCCAAACGGGGGTTATAATTAAAAAATTTGATTTGAAAAAAAAAAAAAAAAAAAAAACACAACTATCACTATACACTTTAATTTTTCGTCACAAATTAACAAAACAGACTTAAACAATAATACTATTTTCTTCTCTACACTTCATATTACCCTATTGACAATTTTTTTGGGATAAATAATTAACCCTTTTAAAACCTTCCGTTAATAGTAATTATTGTCTATTACAAGTTGAACAAGTTTTATATAGTCCACTGTATGTTTTTTTCTTTCTTTTTTCACTTGAACTGTTCAAAGTCTTCTCCTTTTTGTTAACATTATTGTCTACATTACATGTTAGCGAGGAGGCTGTCATTTTTATTCAAGAATTTGTCATCACTTGTGCAGACCACATGCTTTGTTCTTAAATGCTTTTGTGATCCAATCAGAAGCAGAGAAAGAGAAAAACAAAAACAAAAAAAGATTATTTGTTGGTCTCAAGATGGGTTCAAGAATTGGTGTTTTTATGCTCCTGATCTTGCTTCTCTTTCAAATTTGTTCTGTTTCTGCAGTCACAGATGGTCCAGACGGTCAGTATAATCAAATAGATGATGATCAAGCTTATATATTTCAGATAGAAGAAATTTCAAAAAAAGTCTTTTAAGTTGTTTAAAATCTGGTGCAGCTTCTGCTTTAGAAGCCCTGAAGCGTGGATGGACCAAGTCTCCTCAGAGTTGGAAAGGCTCTGATCCTTGTGGAACCAGTTGGGTTGGAATTACGTGTAACAATAACCGCGTTGTTTCAATGTAGCAACCTGGTTCTTTTATCTTTGTTTGTTTACTTACTTTTTTTGCTTGCTTCTTCTTCTTCCAATAATGCTCTGCATACTTTAATATTGTGTTGTTTCTTGATGCAGATCATTAGGCAACCTTAACTTGGAAGGAAAGCTTTCTGAGGATATTTCAGCTTTGTCTGAATTGCATACCTTGTAGGTCTTTCTTCTTCTTCTTCTTCTTTTACATAGAAATGTTTTTTTTTTCTTTCTGATCTTATGATCTAATGGTTGTAGGGATTTGACAGCGAATCGTAAATTGACTGGACCGCTTCCACCAAATATCGGTGAGCTTAAGAAGTTGAGAAACTTGTAAGCAAACAAGATCATGACCTATTCGCAATGGCCTTGTCTTATCGTCTATTTTGAATTAACTACTTTGTTTTTTTTTTCTCCAGGAACCTAATGGGATGTGGTTTCAGTGGTCAAATCCCTGAGTCCATAGGATCTCTAGAACAACTTACATCCCTGTAAGATTTTGTTGCTTCATATTATTATAAACAGTCCTTTTCTTCAATTTCAGTTTCTAAACCCATTAGTATTCATTTGTGTTTTCTCCATACAGCTCTCTGAATTTAAATAATTTTACTGGAACAATTCCGGCTTCCATTGGACGGTTATCGAAACTGTTTTGGTTTGATATAGCTGACAATCAGATCGAAGGAGAGATTCCGGTTTCTAGTGGAAGTTCTTCACCTGGACTTGACATGCTTCTTCAAGCTCGGCATTTGTATATAATCCCAAATCTTTTTCATTGCTTTGTATATAAATCACTCTTTTCAATATACTAATTAGCTATATGACTCTCCTTTTCTCTCTCTTGAAGTCATTTTGGGAACAACAAGCTATCGGGCGATATCCCAGAAAAGCTTTTCAGCTCAAACATGACTTTGATACATGCGTAAGATTCATATTACATATTAATATGAAAGCTGAGACTCTCACGCCCGATCCGAACCCGCGGTTGAACCGGTAAAACCGGTGACCCGCTAAACAATCCGGTTAGGATCTAGTACTAAAACTGACAGTTTAAAAACCCGATAAAAACCGGAAAAATCGCTATTAACCCGTAACCCGATGACCCGGTAACCGCCGGTCTGAGATAATCATCTAATATATCTTAAAATTTTGATTTTAGAAAACTTTTATTCCATAAAGAATATTTGATTTGACTTTTTAAAACTAAAATATATGGTTTTCACGTTTTGTACTTTGAGTTTTTGACTTGTCTTCTCCAAATCATGATTCAAATACGCATTTTTGGTGAGTTTTTGACATCGTGCTTATCTCTTTGTTATTTTATTTTATTTTTTTGTTTTTTTCTGTCGTGATTTTGATAGTTTATAGTGACTTTCTGTACTTTTCATATATTGTCAAATTCTTTATATCATTGTCATAAAATTATTTATATCATTGTCATAAAATTGGACTTAATTTAGTGATACAATGAGTTGTATTCGTTAAATTATTATTAATTTATTGACCTATGGTTCACCCGCGGTTGACCCAGTAACCCAATGACTCGGAAAGTAATCCGGTTCGATGTCCGGGTCGGTTTTAAAAACATTGGCTGAGAGTATAGAAATATCTAGAACTGATTAGGGTCCGCGTGATACGCGGGTTTTTGATAATAATTGTATTTATATAAAATTAAAAAAATGAGTAAATACCCGTTACGTTTTTAATAATAATTGTATTTATATATAATTTAAAAAAATAAGTACATACCCGTTGCTGGTAACCAGTTGAATTTGATGAATATGAATTTTTTGATCTAATTGATTTAGAGTTAAATAACTTTGATTGATTATTTGAACTCTCAGCTTCTTTTTTCTTATTTTGAATTTGATATCAATAGTTAAGAAATAAAAAAATGGAATCACACAATTAGACTCTCTATCTTATATATAATGCCAAAAATATTACATGTCATTTTTTATATTTCCCAAAAATATTACTTATTTGCCATTTTTTATCTAAGAATAAAATTTATTTTTCTATAACTTATTAATAATTTTCCTTTTCTTTTATTTTACTTTTTTCACCACGTTGTTATTTCCTCTTTGTTTTTATAAATTTGGTCATTTTACTTTTTACATAAATAACATATTGCATAGGTTATTTTTCTTTTTATTTATTTTTGACTTTTTTCCACTACATTGCTATTATTTTTTTTTCTTTTTTAATATTTTATTTATTTATTTTACCAATTATGTTTATAGTATATTTTTGAATTAAGATATTCACATAATATTTTTGATATTTTCTAATATTTTCTAGATGATTCTAGAATCTTCTATAGAGAGTTTGTACAAATTGAGAGTAGTAACTAAAAAAGTGATTGCATTGTTTGTTGTTTTATGAGTAGGCTATTCGACGGAAACGAATTCACGGGTAAAATCCCAAACAATATCAGCCACGTTAAATCGTTGACAGTGTTGTAAGTCGTAAGAAGATTGTTCAAATTGTTACATCTATGGTAACTTTTTAAATCTCATATGCTCTTTTCTTTGTTACAGACGCCTTGATAGAAATAGACTAACTGGAGAAATTCCTTCAAGTCTTAATAATCTCACAAGTCTTTTCGAACTGTAAGTGACAACTAAAAGTTTTTTTTTTCATTTTTTTATCTTTGTAAATCATCCTACACCTTTTTAAAAAAATTTATACCAAAATTGAATACGGACAGTGACACAGTAACAACATTAATACAATCTACTATACGTCAGCATTAGTTACTAATTTATATGCTTGTAATATTATATAAAATACGAATTACAAAATACTAAGTAACACTATATTTTGAAAAATGTGAAAAAATATTTCCCGTGTAGCAAGGTGTTCTAGTTTTAAATGGAAAGAGGTAAAGATTTGTAGTTGAATCCATTTCAGGTACTTGTCCAACAACAAATTTAAAGGTAGTCTTCCAAATTTAACCAGCTTGACCAGTCTCTACACATTGTAAGTTTCTATATCTTTCTTTCCTCTTTTAGAACTCAATTTACCATAAATATAATGCAATCATGTGATTGTGATTGTTTTGTAACAGAGATGTGAGCAATAACGAATTGAAATCATCAGTCATTCCATCATGGATCTCTTCATTACGCTCCTTGTCAACATTGTAAGAACGTCTCTATCTATCTCTAGCCGGTCCTGTGTTTTAAAGAACCGCAAGCTAGAAGAAAAAAAAAGCCCTTTTGAATATTTTTATAAGAAAATATAAATAAGGACCACAAACACATGCTTAGCCTACTTGTATTTAGGGCCGGACCTCTATTTCTCACTCTTTCTCTTCCTCTATATATATATATATATATATTCTTTCGTATGCTTACCAAGATCAAAATGGTCTGCTACTTGGCAGAAGGATGGGAGGCATCCAACTCGAAGGTCCAATACCAATTTCCCTCTTCAGTCCTAATCAATTGCAGACTCTGTGAGTCAAACAAAACATGAAACATTGATTCATAGAAGGAAATAAACTCAATCAAAGTCGTTAAATTCTTTACTGATTGGGATTGTGTTTTCTTGACTTGCATTGCAGTATCCTAAAGAACAATCTTTTAAATGCAACATTGGACTTTGGTACCAACTACAGCAAACAGTTGGAGTTTGTGGATTTACGAAACAATGACATAGATGTTTATAAACAAACATCTAATAAACCCATCCGAGTAATGTATGTATCATAGTCACAAATCAAGATTCTTGACTTTCCACAATCAAAAACTGATGTGTATTGATATATATATATACAAAGGTTGGCTGATAATCCAGTGTGTCGAAAGGCGGAGAACCGTGCGAGTGACTACTGCAAAGAAATCCAGAAAAACACTTCATTTTCTATCCCTGACATACCATGTTCTCGCTGTGATCAGAACAAGGAACCGAATCCAAAGTGTCGATGTGTGTATCCACTCATTGGAACACTCACCTTCAGGTCTCCTTCCTTCTCAGGGTATTCCAATGACAGCAACTTCAAAGATCTCCAGCAGCATATGACGGCGTTTTTCAAGAATCCTAGTTATCCTGTGGAGTATGTGGCCATCAGAAACATAAGAGAGACTGAAGATGATTATCATCTTTTAGTAGAGCTCTTGCTCTTTCCGTTGGGCAAAGTAAGTTTTAGTGAACCTGAAATGGAGAGTATTAGTTATGGGTTTAGCAACCAGAGTTATAAGCCTCCTGAAATATTTGGCCCTTATGTCTTCAACGCCGATCCGTACATTCCATTCTCTGGTATGATGAAACCGTTCACACACAGTTTAAACTGAATCTATATGTGTTTGATATAATTCATTTTCTCTCCCTTTTTTTGCCATATCTATAGGAGGGTCGTCTAAGTCCGCAAACAAAGGCATTATCATCGGAGCAGTAGTTGGTGGTCTAGTTCTATTGCTGTTGTTAACTATAGCTGGGGTTTACGCTCTTAAACAGAAGAAGAGAGCAGAGAGAGCAACTGATCAAAATAATCCTTTTGGTAAGAAGAAGAAAAAGTTTTACTACTAGAAAAGACTTCTCCTTTGTTTGATGAAAAATTCTGACAAGCTTTCTCTTTTGTATGTTGTAGCCAAGTGGGAAACGAGTAAGAACCATACCGATGCTCCGCAGCTAATGGGAGCAAAAGCTTTTACTTTTGAAGAGTTGAGGAAATGCACCGATAACTTTTCAGAGGCAAATGATGTTGGTGGTGGAGGTTATGGCAAGGTTTGTGTCTTTACAAATGGCTTTAATCGAAAGAAACGATGACATTAGTTGAAATTATTATGATCCAAATATGATTGTGAAACAGGTGTACAAAGGGATTCTTCCCTCTGGCCAACTCATAGCAATCAAACGTGCTCAACAAGGATCTTTGCAAGGAGGGTTGGAGTTTAAAACTGAGATTGAGCTTCTCTCAAGGGTCCATCATAAGAATGTTGTTAGGCTCTTAGGCTTCTGTTTTGATCGAAGTGAACAAATGCTTGTATACGAGTACATTCCAAATGGCTCTCTTAGAGACAGTCTATCTGGTAATATCGAATCTCTTTTTTTTTTTTTTTTTGCTTGGATAGTTCTTTGGTACTTAATCTAACAAAAATGCAGGGAAGAATGGGATTAGACTAGATTGGACAAGAAGGCTGAAAATAGCACTTGGTTCAGGGAAGGGTCTAGCTTATCTTCATGAGCTTGCTGATCCTCCAATTATACATAGAGACATCAAATCACATAACATATTACTTGATGAATATCTAACCGCAAAGGTTGCTGATTTCGGCCTCTCGAAACTTGTGGGAGACCCTGAGAAAACTCATGTGACAACACAAGTGAAAGGAACCATGGTGAGTAGAGAATAATTCATCATATATATCAAAACCATTCAATGCAGAAACTAACAATGTCTCTGGTTATTAGGGCTACTTGGATCCTGAATACTACATGACGAATCAATTGACTGAGAAGAGCGATGTTTATGGGTTTGGTGTGGTGATGCTTGAGCTATTAACCGGTAAAATTCCTATAGATAAAGGCAACTACGTGGTGAAAGAGGTGAAGAAGAAGATGGATAAATCGAGGAGCTTGTATGACCTTCAAGAATTGTTGGACACGACGATCATCACAAGCAGCGGGAATCTGAAAGGGTTCGAGAAGTATGTAGATTTGGCTCTGAGATGCGTGGAGGCGGAAGGAGTGAATAGGCCATCAATGGGTGAGGTCGTGAAAGAGATTGAGAACATACTGCAGCTTGCGGGATTAAACCCTAACGTCGATTCAGCAACGAGTTCGAGAACATATGACGATGCATCTGGTGATCCTTATGGCAAGGACCCGTTTGAGTACAGTGCAAGTTTCCCAACTTTATAGCTCGAACCCTAATGATTGATTATGTCTTCCTTTTCTTTTTTTGTTATTTCATAATTGACTTCATACTTTGAAATACTTTGTGAATGTTTGGTCGCATGATTTTTATTTAGTTGCTAACTTGCTATGTATCCAAACTAAAAACCAATAACCACCAGAACTTTGTAACATAAACACAAGTTTTAAACATTGATTAGAGAGGTAAGATCTATGTTTGAATATGAACATTTGTCTAATCTTGACAACCTTGTGTTTGTGAGCCTTGTGAATTCAAGATGACATCATTTGGTATTAGAACTAAAAGCTCTATTTTTCATTTTTGTTTTGTTTTCATTTCCATTCTTATTGAAAAATCCATAAAAAGTGTTCTTGTTCTGTTTTTGACTTTTATAAAAAAAAAAAAAAAAATTAAAACCCATAAAAATTTTATGTTCTTTGTTTATTTTTGATTAATTCATTAAACCCACGCACAAGTGTACTTAAATGTATTGTTCATAATTTGTTCCATTACCCTATTGACATTTTCATCTAACAACCTTTTTAAAACCTTCCTTTAATCACATATCAGTTGATTAAGTTTTTATATAGTCCACTGTCTATTTCTTTTCATATATTTTTCACTTAATTTGTTCTCAAAGTCTTCTCCTTTTTGTTAACATTGTTCTCTACATGATTTGAGAGGAGTCGTAATTGTTTTTCAGTTTTCTAGAATTCGTCATAACTTGTGTAGACCACAATGCTTGCTTCTTGAATGATTTTGTGATACAATCAGAAGCAAAAAATTGTTCTGAAGATGAGTTCAAGAATTGGAGTCTACATTCTCCTTATTTTGCTTTTCTTCCAAATTTGTTCTGTTTATGCGCTCACCAATGCTTCAGACGGTAAGTATAGTTCAGATCAGAGTTTTTTTCATAATATATAAATTTCATAATCTTTGAATTAGTTTCGATAATGGTGCAGTTTCTGCTTTACAAGCCCTGAAGAGTGAATGGACCAGGTTCCCTGAGAGTTGGAAAGGCTCTGATCCTTGTGGAACCAATTGGGTTGGACTTACATGTAGCAATGAACGCGTCGTTTCAATGTAACGAACTTGTTTCTTTTTCTTTAATTTGCTGCTTCTTCCAATAATCCTCTGCATACTTAAACGTTGTGTTGTTGCTTGTTGCAGATCACTAGGAAACGCTAACTTGGAAGGAAAGCTCTCTGCCGATATTTCGGCCTTGTCTGAATTGCAGATCTTGTAGGGTTCTTTCTTCTTATTCCTTTACATAAAAAAATGGATCTTGTTCCCATCTTATGATCCAATGTTTGTAGGGATTTGACATCCAATCCTAAATTGTCTGGACCGCTTCCACCAAATATCGGTGACCTCAAGAAGTTGACTACCTTGTAAGCAAACAAGATATTTTCCGTATAGCCACAAACTGGTCATGATTTTTTCGTGGTTTTTTTGAATAGCCACAAAAGCTACAAAAAGCCACGAGAAAAAATAAGTTACGAGACTATAGCAATAAAAAAAATTTCTGTGCCTTTTTTGTGGCTATAGCCTCGTGACTAATCAATTTTCGTGTCTATTTCGACTTTTTCTGGTTTTTTTGTAACCAGTTCATGGCTATACAAAATTTTTTTACTAGTACACATTCTTGACCACCTTGTCTTGACCATTCTTGATCATGATCTATTCTAACTAAACTCCTTTATCTCCAGGAACCTTATGGGATGTGGTTTCAGTGGTCAAATCCCTGAGTCCATAGGTTCTCTAGATCACCTTACAACCCTGTAAGATTTGTTGCTTCCAATTATTATATAACAGTCTCTAAACCCATTAGTATTAATATTTGTGTTTCGTGCATACAGCTCTCTGAATTCAAATAAATTTACTGGAACAATTCCAACTTCCATTGGACGGTTATCGAAACTATTTTGGTTCGATATAGCTGACAATCAAATCGAAGGAATGATTCCGGTTTCTAATGGGACTTCTTCACCTGGACTTGACATGCTTGTTGAAACTAGACATTTGTATATACATATAATCCCAAATTGTTCCATTTCTTTTTATATTATCACTCTTTTTAATATACTAATTAGTCCGACTCTCCTTCACGTTCTCTTATAGTCATTTTGGAAATAACAAGCTTTCAGGCGATATCCCGGAAAAGCTCTTCACCTCAAACATGACTTTAATACATGTGTAAGTTTCATAGTAATTCGGTCATGAGTTTTATAGGACCGCAAGCTGGAAGAAAAAAAGATGGCCGGTTTTCATATTTTTAGACTGTTATGAATAACGATTTTTTAATAAAAAAGTAGGGCCACAAGTGTATGCTTGGTCCGCTTGTGCTCAAGACCGGCCAACATGTGAAAGCTGCGAGTTTGCACCAATTAAGAGTAGTAACTAAATAAGTGATTGCATTGTTTTTGTTTTATCGATAGGCTATTTGATGGAAACCAACTCACGGGCAAAGTCCCCGAGAGCCTTAGCCTCGTTAAAACGTTGACAGTGTTGTAAGTAGTACAAGATGTTTCAAATTTTCCCACTTGTTTAGTTATTGTAACTTCTTTTATCACATATATATGCTCTTTTCTTTGTTACAGACGCCTTGATAGGAATAAACTAACTGGAGATATTCCTTCAAGTCTTAATAATCTCACAGATCTTCAAGAGCTGTAAGTGAACAACTTGAGTTTTTTTTTGTTACTGTTTTAAATAAATATAAAGGAAAAAGAGGTTAAGAGATCAAGAAAAAAGTAGGTACACTTTAGTTTAAACTTTAAAGGAAGAAGGGAGAATACGTTGAAAAATCGAAATAAAAATGAAGGGAAAACCGAAATTACTATTAAACACAAACAATAAATTCCAAAATATTCTACCATATTAAAATGGCTTTACAAGAGTTGATAAGTAACATCTGTTTATTGGATAAGTAACATCTGTTTTGAAACTCCAAAACAAAAAAAAAAACAATTTTGGGGATGATAATTGGCAATGGGTTTTGAGGAAACATCTTTCTTTTAGATGATGTGTTTTTTTTTTGTAACTTAGATAGATGATGTTGATTGGTGAAACTTACATGACTCTAAGAAGGATCACTTGAATAATCATGTTTGTTTTTGAATCCATTTCAGGTACTTGGCCAACAACAGATTTACAGGTAGTCTTCCAAATTTAACCAGCTTGACCAGTCTCTACACATTGTAAGTTTCTTTCCTCTTTTGTTGCTTAATTTACCATTAATCAAATCTATAATGAGTTAATGACCATGATGTGATTGTCTTTCTAACAGAGATGTGAGCAATAACCAATTGAAATTCTCACTCATTCCATCATGGATCTCTTCATTACGCTCCTTGTCAACATTGTATGTCTCTCTCTCTCTCTCTCTCTCTCTCTCTCTCTCTCTCTCTCTCTCTCTCTCTCTCTCAATTTTCTAATGAAGGACAAATGATCTTCTACATGGCAGAAGGATGGAAGGGATCCAACTGGAAGGTCCAGTACCAATGTTACTCTTCAGTCCTATTCTATTGCAAACTATGTGAGTCAAAACAAAACATGAAACTTTGATTGGGAAGTCAACTCAAAGTTGTGAAATCTGTCTTGATTGAGATTGTTTTTTCTTTTTTACATGCAGTGTCCTAAAGCGCAATCAGTTAAACGCAACATTGGACTTTGGTACCAACTATAGCAACCAGTTAGAGTTTGTGGATTTACAAAACAATTACATAACAGGTTATAAAGAACCAGCTAATAAACCCATCCAAGTAATGTATGTATCCTAGTCAAAAATCAAAATGGTTTTTTTCTCTTTACTTTTTTCTCATCAACTAATTGCTTATGTATGTTGCTATATCTATAGATTGGCAGATAATCCAGTGTGCCAGGACGTGGGGAACCAGCCGAGCAACTACTGCAAAGCAATCCAATACAATACTTCATTTTCTGCCCCTGAGATAAAGTGTTCTCGATGTGGTCACGGCAAGGAACCAAGTCTAGCGTGTCGCTGTGTGTATCCAATCATGGGAATATTCACCTTCAGGTCTCCTTCCTTCTCAGGGTTTTCCAACAACACAAACTTCATAATGCTCCAACAGGGCATAGCAGAGTTCTTTAAGAATCCAAGTTATCAGGTGGACTTTGTGGCCATCAGAAACATAAGAGAAACTGCAACTAGTCATCAGCTTCTAATAGATCTCTTGGTCTTTCCATTGGGCAAAGAGAGTTTTAATGAGACAGGAATGAATAGTGTTATTTCCGCATTTAGCACGCATACTTATAAGCCTCCTCCGATATTTGGACCTTACATTTTCATAGCCGATCAATACAGTCCATTCTCTGGTATGATGAAACCGTTCACACACACAAAATCATTCCGGAACTAAACTTGGTTCCATATAACTCATTTGCTTTGCCTCTAATATATATGTAGGAGGTTCCAAGTCAGCAAACAAAGGCATTATGATCGGAGCAATAGTTGGTGGTTCATTTCTTCTTTTGTTATTAACTATAGCTGGGATTTACGCTCTTAGGCAGAAGAAGAGAGCAGAGAGAGCAACTGGTCAAAATAATCCTTTTGGTAAGAAGAAATGGTTAGACTACTACAAAAAGACTCCTCCCTTGAATGATGAAAATGCTGACAACTAATCTTTTGTATGTTATACAGCTAAATGGAATAAGAGTAAGAGTAGGATTGATGCTCCACAGCTAATGGGAGCAAAAGCCTTTACTTTTGAAGAGCTGAGGAAATGCACCGACAACTTTTCAAAAGCAAATGATGTTGGAGGTGGAGGTTATGGCCAGGTTTGTGACTTTGCAATGGGCTTGATTGAAGTAAGCAATGTCATTAGTTGAATTTTGATCTCAAGTATGATGGTGAAACAGGTGTACAAAGGGATTCTTCCCTCTGGCCAACTCATAGCAATCAAAAGAGCTATACAAGGATCATCGCAGGGAGAGTTGGAGTTTAAAACTGAGATTGAGCTTCTTTCAAGGGTCCATCATAAGAATGTTGTTAGACTCTTAGGATTCTGCTTTGATCGAAATGAACAAATGCTTGTATACGAGTACATCCCAAATGGCTCTCTTACAGACAGTCTATCAGGTAATATCAAACCTCTCTCTTCTTTTGATAGTTCTTGGGTGCTAAATTTGATGATAATGCAGGGAAGAGTGGGATTAGGTTGGATTGGACAAGAAGGCTTAGAATAGCACTTGGGTCTGGAAAGGGCTTGGCTTATCTTCATGAGCTTGCTGATCCTCCAATTATACATAGAGACATTAAATCAAATAACATATTACTTGATGAAAGTTTAACTGCAAAGGTTGCCGACTTCGGCCTTTCCAAACTTGTGGGAGACCCTGAGAAAGTTCATGTGACAACACAAGTGAAAGGAACCATGGTGAGTATAGAATCAATCACCCTCCTTTCTCTCTTTCTAAAATAGATATAAAGTCGTTGTATCTATGTAATCAGGGCTACCTTGATCCTGAGTACTACATGACGAACCAATTGACGGAGAAGAGCGATGTGTTTGGGTTTGGAGTGGTGATGCTTGAGCTATTAACCGGTAAAAGTCCTATAGATGGTGGAAAATACGTGGTGAGAGAGGTGAAGGCAAAGATGGATAAATCGAGGAGCTTGTATGACTTGCAAGAACTGCTTGACAAGACGATAATCGCAACCAGCGGGAATCTAAAAGGGTTCGAGGAGTATGTAGACCTTGCTCTGAGATGCGTGGAGGAAGAGGGAGTGAAGAGGCCATCGATGGGTGAAGTTGTGAAGGAGATTGAGAACATAATGCAGCTTGTGGGATTAAACCCTAACATAGATTCAGCAACTAGTTCGAGAACGTACGAGGAAGCAAGCAAAGGATCAAGTGATCCTTATGGCGAGGAATCATTTGAGTCTAGTGAGAATGTCCCAACTTCAAAGCTCGAACCCTAATGATTGATTGTGTTTTTTTTTTTTTTTTGTGATTTTGTAAGTGACTTCATACTTGAAATGCCTTGTGATCAATGTGGACTCGCATGATTTAATTTGATGTTATGTGGATTATAAAGTGTAAGCATGACACTAAATTTTATTTTCGATACCAAACTCAGAAGTCAGAACCAATAACCACTAGATCTTGGTGACTAAACGGTAAACCGGTCTTTATTATGTGTATCCATTCGGTTAGAGTGTGATGTACATGACAAATGTTATGGCCATTGCAAAGATAGATGAAAGGGAAACTACTACCGACTACCGTTGTATAATAAATTATGATATTAAAGATTACAATGGGAAGGATAAATGATAATAAAATTGAAGCATGAAGTGTAACACAAATATGAGAGCATGTAATGTGAGCTTGTTCATGATAGCAAATCAAAGTGAGAAGAGTTCATACTCATTATTCAGAACTTACTAAGCTAGATAAAAGGATAGATAATGAAATAGCTCATTGAGCTTTATTGTGCTAGAAAAGTAAATGAGGGAAGATATTAGATTGTCTCCAAGAACACAATGATTTTAGATTTCATATCTCATAAATGGAAGAAGGAGAGTTATTTCAAGACAACTCAAAGTTGCAATGAAAGTTTTCATAAGAAAAGTCAACTTATGCAGGAAAGGGATGCGCGTGACTAAGGCTATACGCCGTACATGATGAGTTAGTACATGATGAGTTACTCTCAAGAAAGAGGAATAGATAACATTACACAAAAGCAAGGAAGAAATAGAACAATTTGCACATACAAAGCATTCACTTCTATTTTCTATCCAACCTTAGCTTCAAATCCTAAGTTCTAACCCAATGCCAAGTTTTCTTCTGTCTTTCCTTTTGAACATAAACCCAAAAGCCCTTTCTGCCAAATGAATATGAGAGACTAAGTTCCAGAACACAATAATCATAGAGCCTGTCACGGACTTCTTGTGTGTGCAAATTCTCCATGCCTCAACTATCCTCTTTTGTGCATTTTCAACTACACAAAGCAAACATCCAAGACCCCTCTTGACTTCAGAGCAATTCACATTTGTTGTTAATAGAGTTTACCTTTTTTTTTTTCATAAAACAACAATTCCTAGTTCATTTGCCGAAGCTCCAGAAGGAAGAAAATATCTTCAAACATTGATAAACAAAACATAGATTACAGAGAAGAAGAGAGAAAAGAGATAACAATCTCAACAATAAATTGCATAATCACCCTAAAACTGTTTCTGGCAATGTTTTTAAACCCGACTTGGACAAACAACCGGACTATCTTCCGAGTCACTGGGTTTTTGGGTCGACCGCGGGTGAACCGTGGGTCAATAGATTAATAAACTTTTTATATATCATTACATATGTGTAAATATTATAAATATAAAAATAAAACTAGGCCTCGGATTTTGAGTATTCGGTTCGGATTCAGGTCGGTTGTTTCGGGTTTTGGATTTTCGGGTATAGAGGTTTAGGTCCCATTCGGATATTTAAAATTTCAGCTCGGTTTTGGTTCGGGTCTTTTCGGATTCGGGTTGATTCTCAGATATATATTGAGAATCGATAAAGAACCGAAAATCTATCGGGTACGGTTCAAATCGGTTACTTTTGTACCCAAAAATACCCAAAAAGTATCCAAATGTAACAAAAAAAACTCCAATAATACCCAAAAAAAATTATAATTGTATTACTCAAATCTACCCAAAAGTAACCAAAAACCCGAAATACCAAAAAAAAACTCGAAATACCCAAAAAAAAAACTAGAATTATATCACCTAAATTTACTCAAATTATTCGAATATAACTAAATATAACTAATACAATTAATATTTTTTGGTGTATAATTATATTCCGGGATACCCATTCAGTTTTCGGTTTGGTTCAGGTTCGGTTTCGTTCGGGTATAGAGGTCGACGTCACGTTCGATTATTTTGTCGGTTCTGGCTCGGTTCAGTACCACATTTTTCGGATCGGGTTCGGATCGGGTTTCGGGTAAAAGTCGCAGGGCTAATAAAAACCTTGTAATCTATGTTTTAATAATATGATGTTTAGCGACAATCATAAAGTAATTGAATATTTTAAATACAAATTAAACAAAAAAAATTAAAATAGTAGTATAGCGCTAATGATAAAAATAAACTAATAACTAAGAGTGCACAAAAAAAAAATTAATCCAGAAAAACGAACCCCTGAAATAAATGATTTGGTTTGGTTGAAAACGGTAAAATTGACTTGTTTTTTGGTTTTTAAATAAAATTTACAATAATTCTTTTTTTTTTAATTGGTTTTATCATTATTATTTTTTTCTTTTGGGTTTATCTTTGTGTTTAATAATTTAATTGTTTCATATTAAAGAACAAAAACTAAATAATCAAAATAAAATTCAGAAATTTAATTAATACTTTAAAACACGACCGGTTCAACCAATAATACCTGGTCACGGGTCAATGCCGGTTTTGCTGAATTTTACTAGGTTTTACCGAGTTTATAATTAGCCGATTTTAGCATCGGATACGAACCGGATTAGTGATTAGGTCGCCAGGTTTACCGGTCCGACCGCGGATCCGGGTTGGATTTGGATTCTCAAAAGATCTTAGTCGTCGAATCCAGCTTCTAATATCACCTTCTACGTGTCTTCATCTCCCATGAATAATAGGTTTGTTATAAATAAAGGGAGTCACTCTCTCTCTTTCACTTACAAATTCTCTCTTGGAGCCCAAAACCTGAGAAAATCCAATAACATTTTTCTTTCTTAAATATTTCTCTCTCTGAACCAAAACCCAAAAAATCTGCCCACAGAGATATGAACGATGACGGAGAGGGTTTCTCAGATCATCCTGCCGATTGCTTGGTGGATATCTTCTCGAGACTCACGAGACATGTTAGAAGAGAGACAATCATGAGGGTTTGCCAGGACTGGAGAAGTGCTTGCAAAGATCCCAAATGTTGGATTTTTCTAATTTAGCAGTTAAATTGCCAAATTTTTTATTGAGTTCAGAAATGTGTTTAGTTGCTCATCTATAACTTTGGGGTTTCCTTGTAAACAAAACTAAACCAGGAAGAAAATACTAAGATGATATTAAGATATTACATTAGTGTACCAATTCAAAAATTCTGAATTCAGATTCTCTTATTTAGCCTGGCTTATTTATTCATGAATCGTCCAATATTTGCACACTACCCAAATACGCAATTAATATTTTCCAAAATAGAGGGTACGTAACTACATGGCTAACTTTATGTCTAAGAAAGAAGTATTTTAAACCAGATGTCATAAGGAAAAAGAGGCCAAATGTCATAAGAAAAGGAAAGAATGTTGAGTCATACTAAATGTCATTTAGTTGACAAATGTCTTAGTCGTCGTCCTCCGAAGCCTGTCCATCAAATCTTTGGTTATGTTGGTTCTGTCCTCTATCATTTAGATGATCCTCAACTTGGTTTTGTTGGTTCCGTCCTGCATTTTGATTCTCTTCTGCTTCATTCAGATTCTCTTTTGCTTCATTCAGATTTCCTTCATACCCGTGGAGGTTTAGATAGTCTAACGGATCAAACCCATGTGGAAGAGCTTGTTCATCAAGCTCATTGAGAAATTTTTCAACATCTACTGGATCCTGGTTATGCTGGTTCTGTTAATTTAGATTATTCTCTTCTAGGTTTTGTTGAATTTGTCCTGCATCATGCTTAAGATTCTCTACATAATCATTCACAACAAGATGATTTCCTTCTCCATTGATCTGTACTGCATCATTCAAAATCTCTTCTATTCGGTTTTGCTGGTTCTGTGCTCAATTATTCTCAAGATCATGTTCTGCTTAATCCTCAAGAGGACCTTCGTTTTGTGGTGGCTCGATAAAAGATGCACTCTAGTCTGATGTCGTGGAAGAGATGAACGACAACTATGATGGAATCACATGAAGAAGAAATAATCGGACAATTCTAAATTCATATCTAATCACTAATGAAAAGAAAATGAACAAGAAAGAACAAATTCCATGGACTGATCCACAAAGAATGGGAGAAAACGATGAAAGTTCTCATAAGAAAATTATTTAAACTACTACTCTACTTACTTAAAACCCTAAACACATAGGCTTCATTAGGCTTTGTGTATACAATGGACTTGTATTTAAGAATGGTCTAATAGTTCACCCTCTGAATTATAATACAAATATCATTGGCCACAAGTACGCAGGGCTCATTAAGGGGTTTGTAATTGTTCACCGTAAGAACGTTTGTGAATCCATTTCAGAACTCAATTAATTATATAATTTTTAATTATTTAACTTTAATATCAGAAATAATGGCATTATCCTAAACAAGAACAAAATTAAACAATGGCAAGAAGAAAAAATATAATAAAAATATAAAAAAAATTTTAACCACACATTAATTAAAAATCTATTTTTTGATTGGTTTCCCAAGTAAGAGGATAAGAGTTTACAAAATTACAATCCAAAACCCTAGTTATGCGGTTTGGGCTAAACAGTCTGTCTGTAAATTTAACGAATTAGAAATAAAGGAGAGCGAACATCTAGTTAATCTAGAATAATAAATTTCAATGTTTTAATTCTGACTTATTGCCCCTTCAAATAGTCATCACTCTATCCTTGACAGAGGGGTTTTAATCAAGATGTAAGAGCGACGAAAAGTGGAAGTAGTAGTTTGTCACTTTAGTAATTTTACTTGGTGTTAAAATAAGTTTACAAGAAAAGAGATTCAGAGAGAAAGAACAAGAGAAAAGAGTATTACGGAGGAGGAAGAGCAAGCTTTCTAAGGTTATCAATTATCATTACTAGCTTTGTGTTTAATTTGTTCACGAAACACTTTGGCAACCATCCTGCAGAATCTAACTGCAAAATAAAAAATGAAATATATATTAATGAAAAGAAGAAAAAAAACAATAAAAAAGCTTAGTTGCTAGACCACTAAAATTTCTATTATAATGGCAAAATAAAAAATGCAATTGAAATAGGATGATAACATGTAAAATAGCGTGTTATCGAGTAAAATAATATGACATTTGTTAAAAACATTCATATAATCTGTATTACCTTATAAACCAACTTATTTACGAGTTTACCATTTGTTGTTTTTCCAACAAAAAAAAAAACAGAATTGGATATTCAGTGCATATTCTTATATTAAAAAAAAAAATGGAGGAAAGTTTAGGAGACCTGAGCAACATAAGTAACCATGCAAGATGCATCTTCAAGCTTCTCCAAAACCCAACCTGACTCAACCAACAATCCTCTTATTGGATTGTTTTTCTTTCTCTTTGGCTCCAATCCTTCTGCTATCTCCTTTGGTAGCGACGCGACCGCCACCACTAGAGTGCCGTCTTCCATGGTCTCACGTCTTTCGTAGACAATGAACTCTCTGTTCCTGAAGAGCGGTTTCGAGTTCTCCCCAAACCTTAAACGGATTACGCTCAGATTCTCATCTATGTCTTTAATATGTGTTGCTTCCACTAGGTCGCCTTCCCATTGCTGTCATTTTTGCTCCAATAATCATTTTTATTATTATTTTATCAAACTCATTCATGAAAGTAGGTAATAAAACGACCTACCATGCTACCATGTGGGATAATAAAATTTTCAAAGTTCAATAAAAAATTTATAATATTTAACAAATCGATCTGATGTATTTGTTTTTTTTTTGGGCCAAAGATCTGATATATATACATCTAAAATGTAATGAGTAAATAATTGTTTTAACAGTATCTAATTAAGTTACAACTTCCACCTCTACTAATTTTATTTTTAACTTTTTATAGCTAATTTATGAATTATATGCCCTAAGTTTGATAAAAATGCGAAAACAGTTTGTAGATAAAAACAAAAATTGTTTTAACGAAACTATAGGTCTACTTAATTAACTAACGAGAGTGATGTGAAAATGTAATATTTACTGTCTTAACATATCTTTTAAGCAGTATTAAAAACTAGTGTTATGCCTTTATATGAGTACATGCATTTTTGTGAACTAAGCTTGGGGTAGGACTAAGAAATGATTACCTTGGCCGCGTCTATGGCGTTTGCGACTGTGATGAACTGCTCTGGAGAGACTGATTTGAGGATCCTGCGGCTTCGAAATGCGTGCAGCGATCCCGAGTGGCGTTTTGAAACCTCGACGCCGTATTGGTCATGCCTCACTATTTTCCACCCATTGGATGCGTTCCCAAAACGTCCGGCCGCGGAGGCAGATAAGAGCTCTTGGACGCAACTCTCACTCGCAAATCTCACGTACCTTCTCAACGAGTCCTCGCTCACTGACCTAACAATGTTATCAGTTCTTGTTTAGTTTAAAGATACAATTTAGAAATATATTATTTGGAACATAGATGTTACCAGGAGCGGCTGGATGGGGCTGGACCGTTCATGATGTATAGTGAGATTGAGGAATCTCGAGGTAAGAAGACTAATGTTATGGCTCTGCATTTTTAAGTCATCGATTTGGTAAAGAAAGAGAGAGAGAGAGAGAGAGAGAGAGAGAGAGAGAGAAAAAGAGAGAGTTGAAAGCAGAATAATGGGTAAGTGGGACAAAGAGGGAGAGAGAGCACATGGAATATGCCCACTAGGAGTTGAAAATCATTATACATCTTCCCCTTATTCAAATCTTTCTTGAAATTACATTTATATATAATTTTTTTCCAACCACTATGATTAAATTGGAAGTCTGAATCTTTGAGCCATTTTGGTAACGTGAAACCTATAACATTTTCCGGGAAGTCACTCATCTTATTACTTCTTTCGTCTACGTTAATCTTACGTTAAGTTTGTGGTGTCAAGTGGGTACAATTTAAAAATTGGTGTATTAAAACGGAAAATAAATATTAGTTGATGCATTCTTTTGGAAGTGAAAAAAACATTTTGTATTAAAATGATAACAAAAATTAATCGGTGTATTTTTATGGATTTTTTCCTAAATTTCGCAATTCAAATGAAGCAGTCGTTTAGTTCTTTGATTGCTATCGACTTGTTTTACTCAATTTGAAAACATTTCGCAACCAGATTACCGCCAAGTTTAGTAATACATAAATATATATGTATCAAATTAATAACCCTTTTACGAACGTATCATTAACATATCGTACGTAATATCTAACTATATGCATAACTTCTTAACAAACCAAAAAAAAAACTATATGATAACCGTTATTAAAGAAAAAAAAGCTACATGAATAACTACAAAAGAAAACACTGAACTCTAGAAAAACAAACGACATTATCGGAATCAGTGATGTTTCCTCGGGTCTAGATTTGGATAGCAACTGCTGGAGCCTGGTTTTCACGTGGTTGCTGCAAATTCGATTATTGAGGATACAATCCATAACCTTTTTTTTCCTCATTATTTTAGAAAGTTGTTGGTTGATTTTCATATTCATATGTCCCAAAACAAAGTCGATATATTGTTTAAATCACTCATGATAAATCATGGAATAAAATCCCATTTTAAAACAAAAAGTCATCGATAGAATACTCATCCCCCCCTCCCCCCAAACGTTGACGTAGGAGCGGTTTTCGAACTCGCAGAGAGGTGCTCGTGGCGTAGAGAGAGGAAGAGTTGGTGAGCGAGAATGCAGGAGAAGATCTTGACTCAGTTATTCAATGATCTCATCCGAAAATTAAAACCAAAAATCTCATATATTTGGGCCAAAAGATTAATCAAAATTTGTTCCAAAAGAACATTTTTTGTTCCTACGGTCTATTAACCAAGACCCATGACCCAATTTCCAAGACCCATGACCCGCGCCCGTGCCTGAAGCCGGGTAGGCTCGGTTCGGTTCGGTGGCGGCGGCGCGCGCGCAGTGGTGGTCCATCTTCTCTACCATGCACCATGGTGCATCTAACCATGTTTTCTATGTAGGACAAATTATCATGTTACCTTTAGAGTTCGGTTTGTTTGTTCCGAAACTCCATTAGATTCTAGTGAATAGGGAGCTGTTGTTTGATGGATAATGTCATGTTCTTTACAAAAAACATTGAATGGTCCATCATATTTGTCTCCTCCTTGAACTTTTACAAGGCTTCATCTTTGCTTTTTAGCAAATATACATAACAATATTTTGTGCGGTCGTTTATGAAAGTCACAAAATACTTTTTACGTATTTTAAATCACACAAGTCTGTGCGTATTAAATCTAGAGGTTTGGTTGTTCTTTCAACTTGGGGTGATGGTGCTTTGTAAGTTGGGCTTGTACACACACTTCACATTTTTTTTGGTTGTTTTGAATTTTAGAATTAGGTTCAAGTTTATCAATCGTTGGATCGATTTATAATTTATGTGTCCTAAACGTTCATACCAAATATTAAATGATAGAAATGTTCTCAACGACATCAACGACATTAGAAACATACTCAACGACATTAGAAGTAGACGCTACATTACGGAGGACTGTCGTTGTAATGACTCTCTCAAGAGCCAAAGACGCCTAAAGAGAAAAACTCAAGGAAACAAGTCCAAAGAGACAAAGGAAGGTTTTGCTCAAAGAAAAATCAATTTTGATCAAAAAAAAATTAGTTTTGTCAAAGAAAAATTTATTCGAGACGAGGAGGGACGGTCCAGTACGTACCGCAGACAAGTGGTATCGAGCGATCGATCGTGGGTGAAACACATGCCGACCACACGCCTACGGAATGCGTGTCATTGAGAGAATCAACCAAAGAGTAAGTGGGGCACATGTCAACATGGTAAGGTGCGTTTTTGGTTGGGATGCGTGTCGCCCGGACATTTGTCTATTTTTGTCCCACTTGGGCATGCTACGTGCCATTTGTTGACCCAGCAAGGTGCCTTTTTGGTTGGTGATGCTTGTTGTTTGCCTTAGGAATCCGGATAATGTTTTTTTGTTTTTTTCTTCTGAATTTGTAGTATTGAGAAGCCAATTTGGAACTCGGTAAGTCGTGTAAAACCATGTCTGACTCTTAGCGTATTTTGAATAATTTGATTCTACTTCTGAACGTCTGCTAAATTCGGTATGTTTTTCTCTGTGTAAAAGAAGAGAATATTCTCTTGAGAGAAATGGACCAAGTCTCTCTAGGGTCTCAGTATTCGAGTTTTCTATCATTCATATTTCTAAAATATTATTGTGCTACTGATTTGATTATATGATTGGTTTAGGGATAGGATATGTGTGATTGGCTTATGTTTGATATATTGAGAGTGTTAGAAATTTCATGTTGGTTAGTTAATTATTCAACCTTTAATTGTTGTTAATTTAATATGCCTGATATTTTTCTAATCCGAGATATGTTGTGTTTTCATCCCAATAGATGTAGAAGCCCAACAAATAGGTAAACATGGTTTTGGTTCTAGATCAATAATGAGCTAAATATAACAATATTTCTGCGTCATTTGAAACAGTATTTAGTCAAGACCAACAATTTAGTATTAGATTTTTGGTTTTTTGGATATGAGTTCATGTTTTAGTTGGTTCAGGATTCCATCTCGTTTCCCATTTGTGGGCTTAGGTCTCTCTTATTCCGCTAGAGTCTTGGAATAGTGTTTAGGATAGGTTGTGTGTGGTCTTAAATCAGTAACGTGGCTTTTTACACTAAAAGTCATCGATTTAAGAGCTTTTTCGATCTACTTTGAATCTTTTTTTGGTTCTTCAAGTGTTCTTCGTGGTTCTCAGTGCTGGGTTTCTGCTTTTCTCTGAGCTATGTCTTCGGCGATGGATAATATAATGTTAGCAATTTCGTTAGAGGAGGAGGAAGAAGCTTTCGAGTTTCCAGATCTATCGGAGTATTGCTCTAGCAACGTAAATGGTTTGAGCTTGGTTGGTAGACTGTTGAATCCCGAAAATCACAGGATGGATAGACTAATAGCAGCTATGCCAAGGAAATAGCAAAAATATGAATGGGTAAGAGGAGTGACTCTCTCCCGAGAGAGGTTTCAGTTCTTCTTTAAATATGCTCACGACTTGGAAGAAATTCTAGAAAAGAGGGTTCATACTTTCAATGAGTGGACTCGAGCTGTTGATAGATGGGTGGAAAACCCACCGGCGAACTATCTCCAGTTCATTCCGATTTGGGTTCAGATTCGGAATATTCCGATCAATCACTATACATTAAAGGGGATTGAATCTCTGGGGGAAATCATTGGTCAAGTGAATGAAGTGACATTCGATCCATCAAAAACTCAAGTTCAAGATGTTGTAAGAGTAAGGGTTAGTTTCGATGTTTCAAAACCCCTGAGAAGATCGAAAATCATTAACCTCCGTAATGGTGGAACAGCGAATATTCTCTTTGACTAAAAAAAAATCCATAAGAGGTGCTATAACTGTCACATGCTCACTCACTCTCTTGAAAACTGTCCGATAGCTACAAGAAGCAAACAAGGCCTGGCTGAAGGAAATAGCGGGACTAGTGTGTCACAAAATCTTCTGGTCGAGCCGGTGCTAAAAGAATTTGACCCTCTCTTCGGAGTGTTAGAGAAAAACCATGTTGGCAGCAATCCAGTCACATGTCGTCCTAGAATAGCTCATGAAGTGTTATCTGAAATGCATCAATACCTTTTGGTGGCTAATGGAGATGATCTCTTGGTCAGAGAGGAAAGAGTCAAAACATCATTTTGTGAGATTGAGAAAGATCCTTTGGCTCAGAAATCCATACTTAGGCTTGAACCACAACCAGTGGTGCATCTTGATGTCAACGAAGGTAAAGGTCTGGTTTTCAACTATGACAGCTCTGAGTCGAATCTGAAAGAAAACACAGAGATGATGAAAGGTTCTAAACTCATGGCTGCTGCAATTAAGTCGGGTACACCTAGTAAGTGGCTGGTTGAGACAACTTCTGCTCCTCCCATGAATGTTCCGATGAACTCCCAACCTTATCAGAATAGTTCAACGGTTTATAGATCTGGCATAAGTGATGCTTGATCTTCCATAAATACGTCCTTCAAATTTCACTAGAAGGACAAAGCCTCTTGATCCAAATTTGGTTTATGTTTCTAAAGAGGTTAAGGCTGAGGTTACGTTAGGTGAAAAGGATAAAAGAAAATCAGTTTTTAAGGGTACAAGCACTGTCAAACTTCCAAAGCTTAACCCTATAAAGGTGATCCCATAATGGGGGATTGCCCTCTTTCCAATGAGCATTATAAGTTGGAGTTGTCAAGTCTTGGGACAATCTCAAGACTTGGTGATTCCTCGTCTCGAAGAAATGCGTAAAAAACATTTTCCAGAGATGTTGTTCTTGATGGAAATTATGCATGGAAAAAATGTTTTGGTGGATCTACAGAAATGCTTGGTTATGCTAGAGTGTTTACTATCAACCTGGTTGGTAAAAGTGGGGATTTGGCACCAATTAGTAAAAAAACTGTCTATAGCCACGAAAAAATTCGTGGCTAAAGCTCATAATCCTTGGCTATATGCAAAAAAAAAGCCACAAATGACCATGGGAAAAACGTGTCTATAGGGTCGTGGCTTTATTGATTTCATGGCTAATCGTTACTGGAAAGCCACAAAATAGTCACAAACAGGTTTGTGGTTACATGGCCATGTAATAGCCACGTTCATTCCATGGCAGTTTTAGCCACGCTTTTTTCGTGACAATATCGTGACAACAAAAAACCACGAAAATATAATGGCTATTCTGTGGCTATCTGTGGGTTATCTAGCCATGAATTATTATCGTGGCACATCTGTGACACATATGGCCACGAAATATGATTCTGGCTTAGTTAAAGTAGTCATCGATATTTCCCTCGCTAACTTTACATTTGTAAAAAAAAAATAAAAATATGTAAACCTGTAATCTGAAATCAAATTTCATTTCAATAATCCATAAAAACCAGTAGACTACATTACCAAAAGCAAGTCTTATCATATAATACAAAAGTTCTTAATTAGGAAAAGCATACAACAAAAGTTATCAAAGTCTTAGATTAGAGAAGGGATGAGAAATACAAACTTGAAGGAGAAGCATTAGGGACCTCTTGGGTTGTCATGGCAGCAACAACAATTGGAGCGGCAGTAGAAGGAGAAGGAGCAGGTGGAGGAGCAGCAGGAGATGGGAGATTAACTCCTAGAGACTTTATGATTGCAGTGAGCATAACTCGTGTAGCACTCACCTCATCTTTTACAGTGTCTAGGCCAGCCTTCAAGTCAGCCTTCAACACCACCAAGTCTTCTTTCACCACATCAACACTTATCTTCACAGCCTCGAAGTTGGTCTTCAAACCACTAATGCGCATTTCCATGTCCAGATTGCGATCAATAGAAGTAGGGATACTCTCACCAGGATTGACATCACGGTATTGAACGCTACCGAGGCCATAAATATGGCCTTTGCTTGTCGTACCACGCTGTGAAAGAAACAAAACAAATGACCATATAAGCAGAACTCAGACATTGAATAATGCAAACACAAAAAAAGAAAAGTATGACAATGTTTGAGGGGTTCGGAATCCATAAACCAAAGACAATCAAATGATCACAGTGAAGCACTAAGCATAAGCAACAAACAGACATTGATAAGTTGTAAACACAAATAAAGACAAGTAAGTCAGTTCTCATATTCTCAGAATCCATAAACCATACTTGATCAATAGAAAAAAACAAAGACTAATCTAGAGAAAGGTTAATCAGAAGCAAAAAAAGACATTGTTAATTAGACGCAAACACCTCAATGCCATTATTAGAAAATAAAAAATAATCGTAAGCAACCAGAATAAAACAAAAAACATTGATGTAGTAAATTGCGAGTATACCTTGACATATTCTCGGTTCAGAACCATGGTGGCAGGAGCAGAAGAAGCAGTTTGGCTGAGTCTATTGGGAGAACCATCCTCAGCTGTCATCTGTGTAGCCACTGCCTCTACTTCAAGGACAATGGCCTCAACACGTGGGTCTATGAAGGTACTATCCTTGCGAGTGTGTGTCTTCCGCACAAGGTCTGTAAAAGGAGGTGGTTCTTCAGGACCAGACTCCACCATCTGCATAACAGTAATGATAAAATTTAGTATACAATAACGATTAAGAACTCAATATAAAATATATAAACACATAATAAGCTGAGAAAACTTACCATATCATACTCGATCTTAAGGACTGATCGAGGACCTGCACAATGCTTGTGCATGCCTTTGCCATCAGGATCAGAAGTGCAGCACTCAGCAGCTGTCTTGCTCTTCTTAATAGCCGGTTATGTATCCCAGTACTCCATCATGAGAGTCCAATCATCATCGCCAATATACTTGGGTTTCTTATTCTTCATTTTCTTCCTGCTGATTCGCTCACAGCTTGTTTTCATTGTCTCTGTCCTCCAGTGGAAAAAGACCAGGTCATGGAAACAATCTTCCCAATAGTAGTGTTGCTACAAAAAAACTCCGGTATTAGTAACTGTTAGTAAACAAAGTAATGTTTAGTACAAACAGTGAAGAAACACTTACCACAAACGTCTGCCACCAAACTTCAGTCCTCTTAGTAGGAACATGTTTCTAGCTCCTCCATGGTCCCATGAAATAGCCTTGCCAAGTTGTTTTACAGAATTTGTTAACATCAGGGTCAACACCAAACCTGACATAAGAAAACATAACATTAGAGAGAAAGAAGAATATAGAATGAATATAAAAAAGCTCCATTGAGTTTCCTTGGGTGGAGATGTGGTTGATTTTCTCTTGAGGGAGCTCGCAACAAGTTCTCAAAAGTTCTCCGATTGTAATAGTTAGCTTCTGCAGCTGAAGATGTTGCGCTTGTAACACGGACACCTCCTGGTGGTACCACTCTATGGTTCATATTTGTCAATCAAAAGAGAAACCCAAACCCAATAACTTAGTTTTTTTACTCCACACTCATAAACAAACTCATGCTTCCGAGGAAAATGAATCCAAACCAAGATAATCATAACCAAATTAACATGTATGATCATTCACCAAACTTTAAGCTGAGGAAAAGAAACGTTCAACATGCAAAACAAAAAATATCAAAACTTCAAAAGCTAAGACAAACAACATCATGCATGATCTAAGACAGAGAGAAAGGACATGACTCTCGAAAGACCCAGCAACGACATTCAAAATTCAGAAATGCCAAGTTCATAAAAACCCTAGAAAATGGAATTCGGACATGAATTGCAAAACCCATAAATGAAAGTTAATAGACGGCAGGAGAATCGACAGAAACTGTCAAACGAAGCGAATCTCAGAGAGAAAGGAACACAAACCCTAGATCTAACACAAATATAACGGAACATGAACCCTAGATCTAAGACAGAGAGAAATGAGTACAAACATTCCAGGCGTGAGCTAATGGAACCTTGGCAAGGCGGAGTCATGGCGGAGGAGATTAGAGATTGAGAAAAGCGGCGATAGGGTTTGGGAGGCGGAGAGAATCGAGAGAAAAGAGAGTTTAATTTTTTTTTTGCTAAGTGTGCAGAGAGCATCAACCCAAAGAGGAGAAGAGACATAAGCGAAACCCAAAATTTTGGGGTTAGGCCCAACGAAAAGTTTGGAGCCAAAAAAAAAAAAAAAGG
>OVAY01001295.1:10921-24697 GCA_900406395.1 Kernera saxatilis | reverse complement strand
TTTGGGGGGGGGGGGGGAGGGAAGAATTTGGTGAGTGACCATAAAATAACTAACATTTGGTCAATGACACTAAAATCTCCTAAGGAAGTGTAATGTACTAAGCATTTATTTTTATTTTTTTGAAGTATTTCCGATTTTGAAATATTTTAGTAATTTTGGTAAGGAATTTAAAAGATTTTTTTTTATATTATATTTTTTAAATAAAATAAAAGAAAAAGTTATTGGTCATTAATTTGCTGATATTATTGTTAAACTTTCGAAGGGTTTAAAGAGGGGAAAAAAACATCATGTAGTTCAAAACCTACGTATTACTAGATAACTAGATTACAAATCTTTTTGCCAAAAAAAAAAACTAGATTACAAATCGTTCTTACTTTTAACTACAAAAGACATGGACATAAGCACCACACGACCAGGTTTACATGTGTATAGCCCCTGAGTGTATTTTCTTGTTTCGAAAAGGGGAAACCCCAGTAAAAGAGAAAAAATAATCTAAAGATAAAACAAAATAAAACCCTTGTTCATTATTTAAGACTTGTGATTAAAAAAAAGAGTAAAATCTTCTCTAGCTACTAGCTTACACTTTTTGATGTTTTAAGTATCATGCATGAAGCTCTTCTGTATATAGTTATGTAAAACAACACATGCTAGTACTAACTTCCTTGTATCTTAATATGGAAATGGTGGTGCAGATTTTAAGATGAGAAATCTTAATTTGAAGATGCCGAAAATCCTCTATGTTATATTTCACAAGCTAGAATGACATTGGTTAAACAACTTGGCTTAACCTGTGGAATCTTTCCCTGGCTCTTTAACTCTTGGAGATTACACTAAATACTTTGAAATGGAGCTATTAATTACAATGATTAGCGAATTCACATTCACCTACAAGGTTTTCTGAAAATTTTGTAAAGCCTACTAACTAATACAAGTGAGATAAAAAAGCAAACTAATAACACATATAAAACCTTTTTATCATAATGTAATAGACGTACCTTGCTGGATTTTTAATATGTGAGTACGTACTTCTTGTTAAAGCATCATGTAATTATGAGTTAAACCTTCTTCTAAATCAAACTTATAGGTAGGTAAAATATTTTGCGATTGTTGTCCTTTTCGGTTTCAATAGCTAGCCGATTATTTTTCTGGTTGCATGCAAATATGCGTTCAACCATTATATATTATTAATTAGATTGTATGACTGAATTTTTGGTTTCTTAATTTTTGGAAAATTTCTTTAGACGAATACAACTAAAAAATCAGAAACCTTTACAATACACTCATATGGACATAAAAGATGTTATGAAGTTAATTTTGTGAAATAATAACTATAGAGTTTATGATGCTTTAAAACTTTTTATTTTGTAAAAGAATATTATCGTAACGATTCCAATGAAAGTAGAAATTATATAAAAGACATATGTTTGAACAAAAAAAAAGAAGATAGTTACCAATTTTCTTTTTTAAAGGTCACATATTATAAATCGCCTAAAGCCTCTATAGATCTAGGCACGGCATACGTGCGATCAAATCTGTTTTTTAAGTATCAAATAAATTTATATGAAAAAATAATAAACTAAATTTTATTTGATTAACAAACTTATAGCAAGAATATGTAATATTAGTGTAGCTTTTATCAAATAACATTTTATCATTTTATGCGTTTTATCAGTCAATAGTATGTACTCGGCGGAATTACGTTTATAAAACGTGAAAAAAAACCTGCATACCATTAATTAAGGCTCAAAGATTTATAAATTTCACTTTCTCAAAAAAAAAGAGATTTATACATTTCAAAGCTATGGCGTTTATCATTAAAATGTCAAAGCTAAGTAAGAGTTGTAATATTCAGCTTAATCTTCATAGCAAGTTCCGGATTCCATAGGAAAACCCTATAGAGAGGGAAAATTACCCAACTTGATGTTATGGTCCGTTGTGATTAAATCTTTAAAAACGAAGTTGAAATACAGTAAATATGGGTTTTTTTAACAAAAACAAAAACAAAAAATACAGTAAAGATGGCAAGAGTTCTGAATTAATGTCATATATAAGAGATTAGAACAAGTAACTTAGTAGAAGGTGACGATGTGTTGAATTTAGATGGATATAATTAAGTCACACATTTCTAAGATCCATGTGACACTTGCGCAAATTGCATCGTACAAACAGACCCACCAAGTTGGAATGCTAGCCTAGAGATCCTGAGGACTCTGAAGAAACAAAGATGATCAGAACAACAATAAATTTCTCTATTTATCTGAAAAGTGGGATCGTAGCTGATGGTTTGAGACTCAAGTTAAGAAAGTACCATTCTAGTAATTTTTTAAGAAACATTGGTATTTTAAATTATTTTTTTTTCTAGTGAGATAGTTGGATATTGTTTTGGCACAAATCAAAATTTGGTTTTTGTTTGGCAAAAAATATTTTTTTTTTGTGATAAAAACCAATTAATTTACTTTTCAACACATGCATATGTTCCATCGGAAAAAGGAAATGTATTAATCCTCTTAAAAACAAAAGGGTTTTTAATATAAAACATTGCATTCCCAACTATTCCCTCTTTAAGGAGATATTTTGTCTTTTTCTTTGTTCTACCAAGATTGATTTTCTAAATTTTCTAAATAAATTAAAATATTTATAACTAAATATTAAATGTTTTTTGGTTTTTAATTTATGTCAAAACTCTAAAACATTCTTTTAGGAACCGATGGAGTATTGAATAGACCAGACTACCAAAAATGGCAAATCGTTGTCTTTACCCACCAACAGCTACGGTGGCTCCAACGCCAATAGCAAGAAGCTTCTCCATCATCAATGTCATCATGATGATAGTCTTGGAAGCCTTATCTACATTTTTCCCGACCAAATTCTTCACAATCGTTGTGCTGTCCCTACAAACACGCACATCATAGTTTGCAGTGTCTGGCGATTGCTTGAGTTCCCCGGAAGCGCTCTTGAGGGACGCTATGATGGTCACATAGGCATCTTGACACGCCGCGAACTTCTTCTTCAAGTTTGGATTTTCCTTTGCCGCTTTTCCGGCGAAACCCGCAGACTTCCCGGCATAGGATATGCCGAGGCTAAGTGCGGCCTCAGCCGCTTGGAACTACAAATTGATAAAAAGAAAATATTATGTCTATTTATGATTAAGAATGAGACATGAACATAATTGCACTCTACAAAATAGTGATTTTGGTTTTATAACTTCATTTACAATCCTGAAATTTTAGTGTTTTTAATACACTAATAGAAAACACCATAGATTCAAAATTGAGACCATAACTTTGAAACTTTAATTGATCATTTAAGAAGAAAAAATCTGTAATCGACCAATGAAGGTTTGGAACGTAACAAGTAAAATATCTCTTTCTTCGGAGTCTTGCCGTGATTGATGAAAGTTTTATCAATATATATATGTCTAATGGTTTTGAAAAAAAATAGATATATGTGTTAAAATATTAGTACCGTGGTGGTGGCAGAAGCGGCCGGAGGATATGCCGTCAAAGTTTTGACGCAGAAAGCTTTGTCGGCGACATGTTGGCATATGGCATCGATGGATTTTGTCGAAGCAGAGACTAAGAGAAATTGTAACAAAACTGCAAGAGAAACGACGACAAAACAGGAAGAGGAAGAAGAAGCCATAATGTTTTGGTTTCGTATTGTTATAGTCAATTGTGGTTATGGTTTATATATTACTTTGCACGCATATTAGATACACCTCATTATTCATCTGCTAAAAAAATTGGTCAATGTATTATAATTTCATTGCCATTTACTTTCTATTTAAATTTATAGATTTTTTTTTTTTTGGTCAACAAATTACAGATTTTTAATTCTCTGTATAGAAACTATAAAATACAGATGGATGTGGACAATCTTTATCCTTTTTTTTGTGGGAGNATTTTTTTTTTTTTTTTTGGGGGGGGGGGGGGGGGGAGAGAATTTGGTGAGTGACCATAAAATAACTAACATTTGGTGAATGACACTAAAATCTCCTAAGGAAGTGTGCAATGGACTAAGCATTTTTGTTAATTTGGAGGATTTTAAATTTGGAAATATTTTTCTAAATTTTAAGGATATTTGGTTAATTTATAAGAATTTTTTAATTATAATTTTGAAGTAAAATAAAATAAAAATTTATGGGTCATTAATCTTCTGATATTATTATTGTTAAACCTTGCTGAATTTTTAATATGTGAGTACTTCTTTTTTATCATAATGTAAAAGACGTCATGAGTTGAACCTTCTTATAAATCAAACTTACAGGTAGGTAAAACACTTTACGATAATTGTCCTTTTCGGTTTCAGTAGCTAGCACCGAGGGATTTTTTCCGTGGGAATCCGTCCATAAGGGCTTTTCCCGACGGATATACTCGTCTGTTATAACATGTTTTCTTGTAGTCGCGCTAGCCGACTCTTTTTCTTGTTGCATGAATATGCATTCCATCGATAGCTCTCACACAATCCAAAAAAAAAAAAAAACAGAACGTAAATGTTAAAGATCACTTTCATAATGAGGAGCACAAAGAATTGAAGGTAATGGTGAAGCATATGAAACAAGTTTTTATTTACTTAGTCACAATTTATTTTGTTGTGTTATTTGCAATTGTGAATTAGAGAAGAAATAGAAACCTAACTTAGAGCAACTGCATTTTCTACAGTTAAAATTGTGTTAAAACTCGTACTTATTGAGAATCTTGGCCTCTTGAATCTATCTTGAACCTGAATTTACCTCTAATCTTGACCAACGAAGAACAAAAACCGTGACATACATTTCTTCAACTGAAACAATTCGAACAAACCCATCTTTAATCTAAAATTAGTTGTATAGATTTAGGATTAACACATATAGATGTCGAAAATGTTCAGAATATTCTGCCGACGCATTTTTATATGTGTTCATATCTATGTCTTGTAGTTGTTCTTCTCATATGGTGTTTGTATCCACATATCATTTATTTATTGGTGTATTAGAAAAATAGGTAGTTTTTAGAAAGATATTTGAAAAGTGGGTAGTTTAAGTTTTCAAATTTGAGAAATAGGTAGTTTTTATTGTGAGATAAGAGTGTTGTGAGAGAAGAAGAAGACAAAATAAGGATGAAAGACAAAAATGTCCCTTGAGAAAAGTGTACACAAAATTCATACGAGACAGTGTACAAGTACTAATGTACACAAAATTTATATGTGACAGTGTACAAGCACCGTTGTAGTGTACACCACCATGTTAACATGTAGTTTGTACACCACTTTTATGATCTAAATTGTCTACGAGTCAGTGTACAAATACTAATAGTGTACGGAATGATATAATGTACAATCACTAGTATTTTACCGTTATTTGTCGTACACCACCAATATTATGTATTTGTACACCATTTTAAATAAGTACAGGTGTACAGAATGATGTAGTGTACAAGCACTAGTATTTTATCGTCATATCTTATACATCATCTTTTACTATATCGATGTACACCATCTTTTACTATATCGATGTACACCGCTGCTAATAATCAAAAAATTATAGCAAAATGGATTTTTTTAGATTCGCATAAAAATTTGAAAGTTTATCATATATGATTTTGGTTAGTTTTTGATTAAGATTTTTTAATCAAATCAAACAACAAAGATTAGGTGGGAAGAAGAAAAAAAAAAGAAAAAAAAAATACTCTCTCTCTCCCTATGGTGAACCCGAAAGAAGAGGAGGCGAGGTCAATTTTGTCATTTTAGAAAATGGCTATTAGAGGAGAGTTGTATTATACAAAAAGGCAAAGTGCCTACTTTTCTAATTTGCCAACCGAAAATGTCTACTTCTAAAATAAAAGTAGCCAAATGTGTCTACTTTCCTAAATAACCTTTTATTTATCTAGTGAAATAACGGATCTTCACAATAATTGACACAAAAAATATAACCGAGTAAAGGAGATTATATCAAAAACCATATTCGAAACCCATATATTCGCAATGTTTTGATTCTTGTTTTCAGCAAGTATTACTTGATACCTTTGATTTCTTGTTTTCCATAGACTCTTCAAGTTTTATTTGTTTCTTAAAAACTATGTACAAAAGGTGTTAGACCAAGAAAACAAAACATACAATTTTTTTCTTCTTTGCTTTCAGAGGTTAGATCATAACTTAAAATATATTTTAGCATGTGTAATTATCTATAAAAGAGACAAATATAGACTTTCGTTGCAGAGAGTAAAAATCATTACAATCTTTGACGAAATGCAAACTACAAATCGAAAACTTGAACCAACTTTAACATCAAGAAAAAACAAATTAACATCAAGCACGACAGTTTGTGTCGTATTCACCCGCCAAGAGCTTTGGTGGCTCCAACCGCGACATCAATAAGCTTATCCATCTGCATTGTCATCTCCATGAGCGTCCTCGACGCGTTGTCTCTGTTTCCCCAGACCAAATCCTTCACGAACACGGTGCAGTCTGTACAACGCATGATGTCAATAGTTTGCACTCGTTGGATATTCCTTGAGCTCCACCTTTGCCATTCCTAGATACAACTGAATACCGTCGAATTCGCGCTGACATGACTTGAACTGTGTCTCCAACGTAGGCTCATTCTTCGCCGTCTCGGCAGCAAAACCACCCGTGTTATTGGCGTAGGATATCCCGAGGTTGAACACGATGTTAGCCAATGAAAACTATAGATTAGAAAGATTACAATTTTGTTAACTTGAAAATATTTGTACAAAATTTTATATATGTTGAGGAAATGGGAATGAATTACAAAGACAACTGCAATTGTAATGAAACCAAAAATGTTTATGCTACCAAACTTTTGCCCTCCATGGCAGGCAGAATTAATAGTGATTAAGTTTGCAAAGATGCATTTACAATATGGTTTCATTCAAAATTTTAACAAAATGATAAAAGATAATTCAAATCATTAAGCCTTTAATTGGGTTTATTGAAAAAAATTGAAAGTCTTTAATTGGAACTTTGCAAAGATTCTCATGTTCTATTTTCCAATGAATAAGCATCATTTTCCTTTCCTCTCTTTTTTATCTAACGCCCTTTCTTCACTTTTTCAGCTTCTTTGTACCTACCATTTTTTTATTTCTTTTCTATTTTCCAATTCTGTAGTTTTCTTATAAAAAACTAATATATTAAAAATACTAAGAAAATGTCTTATAAATACTATTTTAATATAGTTAGATATAATTTAGTATAGTTAAATAAATTATTCTTTTTCATTATTTAAAACGAACAAATACAATGGTATGAGAAAACATTTTTGAGTTATAATAAAATTAAATTTTAAAAATCATTTTATTCATGATTGGTCCAACCGGTTGGATCCAATGACTCGAAATACTTTATGGTTCACATTTCGGTTTGGGTTTAGCAAATAAACTATAAAAACATGTATGAGAGATAATTTTATATTTTACATAATTTGGATCACTAGCCGAAAATCCGATTACTAGAACTTAAAAATGAGTTATTGCCAATTAATTTTGAGATGAAATCTCACGCATCTTTTACCCATGGAGCACACAAAGATCGATTCAATCATGTTAGAAAAACGTAAAAAGTGTCGCTGCCCAAGAGGAACCCTAAAATCTCCCCCATTGAGAGCTCTCCTTACACCAACTACTATATTTTAAGCAGGTATAAAAAATCAATTGCTTCGAAAATTACCACATATTATATTTTTTATAATTCTCCTAAGATTCAATCATTAGCGACATATAGTTTTTTATATGTCCTTTGAATCCCTTCATGTTTTTTTTTTTTAACCAAAAGCAAACCAAAAAATCGAAAAACCCGACTCTTAGTTCAAAACATCAAGCACGACGATGTAAGTTCTCATCGTCATCATCAACAGCATCGGTGGCACCAGCAGCGATATCAAGAAGCTTCTCCATCTGCAATGTCATCTCCACGAGCGTCTTCGAAGCCGTGTCGCTGTTTTTCCCGACCAATTCCTTCACACGCATTGTTTCGTCGCCAGAAACCATGACATCGTAGTTGGCAGTGTCTGGTGTATCCTTAAGCTGCAATGTTGCACTCTTAAGAGACGCCACGATGCCCACGTAGGCGTCGTGGCACTCGTTGAACGGCGTCTTCAATGTCGCGTCCCTTTTGGCTGTCTCGGCCGCGAAAGCCGCGGTCTTCTCAGCATGGGATATTGCAAGGCTGATCACTGCCTCAGCTAGTGGCAACTACACGCAGATAAGTTGTAATGGCTATTTTGAACGAATGCTTGAAGTGATTTGTGTTAAAATAACAAATTATATGTTATTCAATTATAAATTTTATAAAGTCTTATGAAATCCAGTGTTATCGAACTAACGATTCCAAAAAGTACCTCCAAATCCATAGTTATTGAAAACATTTTAATCATTGAGTTTTTAATGATTTTAAAGTGGTTTAGAGGATTTCCTTAGTTAAAAATAAAAAAATTTAAATCCCATGGTTTTAAATACAATTTGAGGAGATTTTAAAACAAATCATAACTCTCCTAAATTTCCCCAAATTCATCAAAATCATTGAAAAACTCATTAATTTAAACACAAATCATTTAAAATATATACTTGAATACATAAAAAAACTCCGTAGTTTAGTGGTTTGTTACTAGTGTTATCATTGTTTCATATGAATTCAAACCATGTTCTAGATTCATTTAGCAAAACTAAACAATAAATATAAACGTAGGCGCGAACGCAAACAACCATCAAAACATTCGGTGTTTGATGAGTTTAGAATCATGATTGAATATAGCTATGTGGTTAGATGGATAGTACCAGGCCGGTGGCAGCAGTTGCCGGAGGATAGGTGGTTAATGTGTCGACGCAGAAAGGTTTGTTTTTGACTCGTTGGCAGTTCGCGTCGATGAATTCTCTGTTGATCACGGCTGATGCTGGGGCTAAGAGAAACTGCGACAGAATCGCCATAGTAACGACGAAGAAACAACCGGAGGAAGAAGCCATTTCGTCGCCGGAAAAATGTTTTATTTCTCTCCGACCTCTAAGTGTTGGGAAATCAGATTTTGGTTTTTAGCTTTCGTTGGTTGTAGCTATATCACCCTTAAGCATATATATATATATATAAAAATCGCTAGTCTAATTTAAGAAACCGATTATGTGCGTCAAATTTGGTCAATTTTTACTAAATTTCGAGTATGTTTTCTCAACTTGGATCATTTCTATAAATAGTTTGGTGTTATGGTTTCTAAAATTTTTAGTAAGAAGACTCAATATTCAGAGGCTTGTCTTTTTTATTTAAGAAAAACTGTTGTTTGTCCGACTATTTTAAGTTGGTCTGCGATTCGGTTTTTTCGGTTTTCGGGTAATTCGGTTTTTAAAAATTTCACCGAACTTAACCAAAAATTTTAACGGTTCGAGTATCGAGTTTTTCGGGTTTTAATTTTTTTTACCAAAATGAACCAAATTTTTTTGTCTAATCGGATAAAACTAGATTATTTCGGATCGCTTCGGTTAATTTCGGTTCATAATTATATATATTTTTCAAAATTTCGGTTTAATTTCAATAAAAAAAAAAGGTAACCATTCGGTTTGGTTTTGAACTAATTTTGAAAAGTTATTCCGAACCAAATACCGAAAATTCCAGTTCGGTTCAGTCCGGAATTTTTGGTTCAGGATAATTAACGCATGCCTATTAGTGTCCCGAATACATCCGATAAAATTGGAACGATATAAGCCAATAGAGTAACCTAAATCATTAGAAATTATCACGACGCAAAACATTCGAAAAGTTCAACAAACAAAAATGAATTTTGACCTCTACCCAAGCTTTTACACTAAACTTATTCACAGTTGCCCAAACCATAATGTTTCACAAGTCCCAAACCAAACCATGAGGGTTCTAAAACCCGTAATATAATGGAAAAAAAAAAATCAAAACAATAAAACTCAAGTAAGAAAGTGAAAACCTTTTTTTACTTCCCATTGTTTCACACATTCACCGTCCTTCCTCTGCAGCTGCGTAGCTTCTACTCTCCCTCACTGAAGAACCAGCAATCACATCTTCATGTGCGTTGCTTCTTGTTCCCCAGTTTCCGTGCCTCGCTTCTGATCGAATCGTTGGTGCTCTCTCGTTAGACCCATCTCTCATTTGGTCCATATCGACCCTGCGATGCGCTGGATCGATGCCCTCTTCTGCGTTAGAACGCTGCTGTAGCTTCATAACGTCTTCATCGATGTCTAGATCGTCTTCCACTTTCTGACGCCGTTCCTCCATGTTTTCTTCCTCTCCTTCTTCAGCTCTTTCCCATGTGGTAGCCAATGTGATATTCCTAGGAGGCTCTTCTTTGATGAACGCTCTGAACTCGTTCCTCGAGGGCTTAACTTTCGAGCAAAATGTCTCAAGAAAGTTGTTTGAACACCCGCGGTTATAAACGTTGATTCTGTTGTCTGATCTGTACCGGAAATTCTCATAGGTCGTCTGAAAAAAACCGCAATGTGGGTATCAGATGAGACACAGTCTACTAAATACAAACCCCGAGAAGAAGAAATAACTAACCTGGTTTGTGCTAATGAGGTATAAGTGAAACCCGGTAAGCCCTCCAACAAACCACAGGGAAATAAAGCAATATATCATCAGCATAACCGACCAAGGCGACTCTCTCATTGCCCTCCACACAGTACCTTGATGGTTATCCATCAGAACCTTGATGTATAAAGCCGACATCGAAAACACGTAGATGCAGAGAAGAGTTGCAGAGGAAACAAACATAAAGAAGTACCTATAGTTCCTCTGCAAACAACACACACACAACAAAAATGTCAACACGTATCAGCCTAACAGAGCCAAGATGAATATGTTATGAACTTCGTATCTCCCAAGTTTAATACGTTTTTGAATCAGCTTACCACTCCAATGCATTGGCCTACCCAAGGGCAATGATGATCAAAACGCTCAACACAGTTGTTGCAAATGGAACAATGGGAGCAACGAGGAGGCCGATAAAGCATGCATGTATCGCAATATTTAACTCTAACAGAAACGCCATAGACCATGACTTCTTTCGTCCTAGGAATTTGAACAGTGGGTGTTTGTCTTCCATCACTAGATACAGTTGTCTCATAGCATAGCTCATCCTCTGGTGGATGCGAATTTCTTGGAACGATTCCAGGATCTCGAGCAGAAGTGAGGAATAGGAGGATCAGTACCTATCAAAACCAGTTCTATGATTAAACAAAGCAAAAAATGAAGTAAGAACACTAAAAAGTGAAAACATTCAACTTATAGCTTGCAAAACATAATACCTCAAACTTCACCTCGAAGCTAGAGGAAGGGACATAACAAGGAACATCGTAAGATACATGTTATTGTTTTGTGATTAAACTCATTCTTTTGGTTAGATTCTTAACTTATTGTGGTATGACTATCAGTGAATCATACTATGATGCATTTTTATAGAATCAACATTCAAAAATTTTAAAAAGACATTCTACTATGGAATACCAAATAAGAATTGGAGAAGACTTACAAATACAGTAAACAGAATTGCTACCACTAAGATCGCATTTCCTGCAGCTTTGTTTGGTAAGAACTCGCGGCGAAGATGTGTTGCAACAAATACAGAGAACAAACTAACTGGAGTTATGATGAGCAGCAAAGTAAAAGGAAGAGACCAAGCATCTGGCCCAAATATCAATCTCCCACCAAACAAAAATTTCTGCAAAAAGAAAAAAAGCAAATGAACGAAGAGATGATGATGGTGAACGAGAATTTGACAACAAGGTTCATGCTTGGAAGAGATATGGCTTGTGACATTAGGTCATGTTCATACTTAGACCTTAATCACTAGAGCCAGTGATAATAACAATGAAGTAACAGTATGGTATCAATAGTGATAAAAGCTGAAATACATTCTAAATCTAAAGGCAAATCAACACATTGTTGAATTTCATCAACTCTCCAATGTAATCTAATTGAAAATCCCCAAAAAAATGTGAGAAATCAAATCTACACAAATCATTCTTCTCTGCAATACTAGTTTTTTGTTTTGTTTTGTGTACTCTTAAGTGAACCAATCAGTCCCTAGCGAAACTCAGACTAAGTAAAGCTACACAGTAACAATGTCTCCGTTTAAAGGGAGAAAAAAAACCCTAAATAGAGATTTCTTGAAAAAGCAACAAAATTCGAAGAATGTAAATTCCAGAAAGCGAAAAAATCCAGACTCAGATACTTTACAAAATTAAAACCTTACATTACTTCCCTTCCAGGCTTGATAGACCCTTCTCGCCATGAGAATCAGCGAACAGATCAGACACTCGTCGCTACTCTCTGACGAATTCGAAGATCCTGAAGATTTCTTCGCCGATTCATTTCATCTCAGAGTAAGTGTGCTCTCTCTATCTAGGGAAGAAAATGATTACGATTCCAGAAGAAATTGATGCAAACCCAGAAGTTGTAACGACCGATGTGACAAACCCAGAAGTTTTTTCTAGGTTGGTGATGAATGTGATCTGTCACAGAGGGCGTTTCGTTTCTGGATTGTGTCTCCCAAGACGAACATTGTGTGTAGTTTTGTTCCCTTTTTTTCCCCTTTTTCTATACTCTCTCTATTTTATAATAAAAGATGTTTAAAGTTTTGGTACATAGATTAAAGAATCAATTAATTTTTATTTTTTTCTAAACTAAAACATCATTTATTATCTACCTAAATACAATTCAACCAATCATAAAATAATCTGCAAAATATAAATAATTAAAAACAATAAAAATGTAATTAATTTTGCATTCAAAGTTGAAAACATCATCTAATTTGAAACAAAAAAAAATTCTCTAAAACATCATTTATTTTGAAACAGAAGGAGTATTTTATTACAACTTATTATGAATACTAATTAAATAAATTAAGATATACGTGATAGCTGGATTTTAATAATAATTATAATCATATATAATTAAAAAATAAATAAATATTTATTGTAATATAGTTATGTAATAGATTAAAGTTAATAATTGTATCATTTTTAGGGTTAAATAAAAAAATTTTAATTTCATTTTTAATTTTATCATTTTGATTATGCGAATTCATAAACGAAACAAATGATCTCTCAATCTCTGAAAACTCCAAAGAAGATAAAAAAAAAAAGAAAAATCTATAATCCAACAAAAAACATTCACCGTTCCGACAATAAATGATTATTTGTCATATGTTTAACATTTTGTTATAGGTTTTTGTAACTCTCTCATGTAACATTTTGTCGTTCTTCAATCAAGTCTTCTAGTACAGAACAAAGCTTTCACAATCTCTGCCATCTCTGTCCAAATCGCCTTCGTTCCTCTAGGTCATCTCATGGTGGTTAATTAGAAATTTACGTTGAACTCATGTAATCCTAAAAATCACTTTTTATTTTTGATAACAGAGGATTCAATACAGAATTCTAGATTTTTGTATGCGAAAAAAAAAAACATTATACGAAAATGTTCAATCATAGATCTCCTCAAGCACAATATATATAGAATCGAAAAAACATAAATATTAAAAGATGCAATATTAAAATAAGCGGTTTTATGCGAAAATGTGTGTAACAAATAACAAAAAAACGCAACCGTTGAAAAGACGCATCCATAGAATGCATTTTCTAGGATGCGGTTATCTGCGAGGTGCATAAGAAATAACAAAAGACAGACGCAACCGTTGAAAAAACGCATCCGTATAATGCATTTTTTAGGATTGCTATTATTAATAGATTTAAAAAATAAGTATATATTCGTTGCTAATATCTATATCATCTCTCTTCTGACACTGCATTATTGTATTTTTTTTTTTTTTTT
>OVAY01001295.1:0-10901 GCA_900406395.1 Kernera saxatilis | reverse complement strand
TTTTTTTTTTTTTTTTTTGATAACTCAGGGGTAAATTCCAGGCCTATGGAGGGGTCCAGACTAATCCACTGGGGGAGGTGCAGCCCACGGATAGATCCTCTCTCCGGATATGCAAATAGGCCCGAAAGCAGGGGCCCATATCCGTGTGGATGTCCAGAAACAATGTGTTGTAGTTTCACGCAGCAAATGGATCGAACCTGAAACGTAATGGCATCCCAGATCCGTCCCCTTACCACATGACCACCTGACCACAAGGTTCTGGACTGCATTATTGTATTTGTTATCTCTTTCTTACCTAAACAAATATTATAATTTGTTTAAATTTTTTTCTTCCATTGTTTCTTCTCCCACAACTTATTTTTCATTTTCTTTTTACTTTAATTAAAAAAGAAAATTTTAGACGTATAAATACAACACGTAATGTACTTACATATCATGTTTTGTTCTGAGATGTTGCACGCAAAGTTTTAGTCGTATACATATAATGCATAATGTAAATAATATCATGTCATATACGTAATGCTTTAGTATACCTACAATGCATAATTGTACGTATATAGTGTTTTGCATTTATTTTCAGAGTTGAATATAAACTATATATAACCCTACTAATTGAAAATATCTTATCATTAGTATACAAACATTTGCTATATACGTACATTTGAGTGATCTATATATACTATAAATTTTTAAAGATTTATAAAATATATAAATAAATTAGTATATAAAAATAAATAAAAAACAAAATTTAAAAAATAATAATAATAATAAAGAGGGTTATTTCAATAGATGCATGTGTATGGGGCTAAAAGAAATGAGAGATGGAAGTGAGAAGAAAAATAGTTTGTGTCACTCATTAGAGTGTATATTCGTTATTTATTTTTGAAAGTGTCTACGGTACCAAAGAATAGCAAAAACTTTTAGTTTCCTATAGTATATGAAAAAGTGATATTTTTCAAATTTATTCAAAATTCTTTTGGTCATTCCATCAATCTTACTAAGAGTATCTCTAACCACAACACCATTTTGGTTTTGAAATTACATCACATTTGGTATAGTTTTAGCATTAAAATATTTTTTTCTCTAACCACGACACCAAATTTTATACTAAAAAAATAATATTTATTATTATATTATCAAACTAAAAACTTTTTTAATTATTTAATAGTTTTGACAAATACTTAATATTTTCTAACTATTTTTTTCAAATATCATTTTACAGTAAAACAAAATATATTAAAAATATATTTTAAAAACCATATTACATTGAAAAATTATAATAATAAAAAATACACAACTGAAAGATAAATTACATCATACTAATTCTCACAAATGTATATTCATACAACAAATGTTCAATTAATGCATTTCGAAATTCAATATGAGCATCCCGATCCTTGATTTCTTACTCACATAAACGTGATGGTCCGGCCACAATAACAAATCTTGATTGCAATACTCTAAATGCATGCTCCACATATTTTCTACGTGCTTTTTGTTTTATTGCAAATAATTTCTTTTTGGAACCACGTGGATCATGAATTGTTTGAACAAAATTATACCACTTTGGATATATATACCATACATAATAACCCATATTAAACAAATTTCTATTAATAATATAATTAGCCGGTGGAACAGTTTTATCAGCTAGATTAGCAAAAAGATGAGATGTCTTTAGCATATTAATACCATTATTAGATCCCGATAGACCAAAATATGCATGCCAAATCCAAGAATCACAATCGGCTACAACCTCTAGAATAATAGTAGAAGATCCACTACGACTAGCATATTGTAGCGGATCATCCCATCTAGCGCCATCAATATCCCCCTCACAATTGCTTTGACGATACTACTAATAGCCTTTGGGTTGGTTGTGGACTACAAGACTAAACCGGACCCAAATAGGGTACCCAATGCTTGGATTCTTGGCAGAGTGACGGTTTATGCCACAAGTGAATGTTGGATTTGTTGATCTCGTCTACCACTTGAGAGCATAACAGTTATATCTTGTCTAAACAGTAAATAGAGCTTATAAAACACTTTATGTTGTGATGATCTTGTTCAAGACTTGTGATGTACTTTGTACGTGTTGACTTATGTACCAGCTACACTATCTTTCTATCTCTTAATTTCTCTTTAGAATATATTCCAATTTGAAAAAGTTTCTTATCTTCTTTTCTTAGCTAAAGTTTATGTTAGCAAAAATACTATGTTTTTCTCGGGAAAATTGTCTAATTCTCTCCCAGAAGTTTCATATCGGTGTAGATCCACACGAACTATTGACCTCTTTCTCAGGCTACATATTCATAACTTAACTTTGTATTTCCACCCGATTTGAAACTTAATTTCTATCTACCCACCAATCTGGTTTTCGCTTGGGTTATCATAGACCAAATCCTGTTTAACTGGTTGAGATTTTATTAAACCGTTTAATAACCAGATTGATGGGTAAATAGAAGGTAAGTTTCAAATCGGATAGAAATACAAAGTTAAGTTATGAATATGTTGTTTGAGAAAGAGGTCAATAGTTCGTGTGGATCTACACCGATATGAAACTTTCGGAGGGAATTAGACAGTTTTTTAGAAAGACGAATAACAAAAAAGAAATAAATTGAAAAAAAAAACAAATTGTTTGGAGAACCATAGCGATAGAAGAATTCTTCTTCTTCTCAAAAGCCTTGAGACTGAGGAATCCAACGAGAATGAGTAGCAAACTAGTGCATGCATTTCGGCGAAAGATGTGATACTCCATTTTTCTTCATGTACCCGATAAATCCCTCGCTGATTAGAAGCATCTCGAAATCATACATTTTCTCGAGCTGGGTTATGATTTTTTTTTTTGGAAAGTAAAACCTTGAGATGAAGAAATTTAAGAGCGATCGCATCGAATTGATCTAAAAGAGACGATGATGAATTAAAATTTTTTATTTATGAGTGTGTGGTGAGCGCGTGGAAAAGGTCCGCCATTTTTCCGTCAACAGTCTTCAGATAACTAATCCTAGAAAAAAAACTATCTAATTTTCCCCGAAAGTTTCATATCGGTGTAGATCTACACAAATTATTGATCTCTTTCTCAGACAACATATTCAGAACTTAACTTTGTATTTCCACCCGATTTGAAACTTACTTTCTATTTACCCACCAATCTGGTTATTAACCGATTTAATAAAATTTCAACCGGTTAAGCAGGTTTTGGTATACAGTAACCGGTTAAGAAAATTTGCCATGTTAATCTAAGCCGAGGATCGAGTCCCCTCAAATGCGGAATTATCAAACATATGTTCGTCGAAATGGTGTCACGCTTAGACCTATTAAAAAATCTAGTGAGTGGGAATATTAGACAACTACACTGATTCTCAAAGGATTAATCGAGCCTTGGTAACCTACTGGTTAAATAAATAAAATAAAAAATAAGTGTGGGAAGCTAAGAAAAGTCGAGTTAAAAAAAAAAAAGTAGGTGTGGTCAGGTGAACTTGACTCATTCCACGAGTTCTAACTCATTCTTGTCGCCAGATTTTACATAAGATCAATCAAAAAGCTACTACACAAATGACTTAAGAGAATACGAAGATAACATCAAACAAGTAACATACAACAAACAGCCAAACGACTGGAATTAAAATCTAGCAATCCAGCTTAATCATCAACAAACTTTTCAATTTTCATCTTCAACCAATTCCTTCACTTGCAAATCCAAGACAATGTTTGGTTTTATCTTCCAACGAGCAGCAAGCTGATCCATTTTCAAGAGTATCATCATTATCTTCTTAAGCAAGTTGCTAATTTTCTTAGGTGTCCTGCAAACGAAGAGTCCCATGTCCTCGATTTTCGGCTTCCATCTTCAATGATTTCAGGTAATCAATGGCTCTATCGATGACTAAGATCGGGTCCAGAAGTTCCTCCCCAGGGACTACTATACTTCGCAAGAGGCTTACCGTCTCAAATATCTTCTCTTCTACTATCTTATCGCTAGACGGCTTAGAACGTTTTCGAAAACCAATCCTTGTGTTGCCACAACCACCACCACCACAGCTCGATTCAGCGTCGAGCGTATCCTCATTAAAGCTCTCAAGCACCTTTCTCTTTTTGGCGTGGCTTTCAAGAAACGTTTCTTGGTCCCCATATGCTGATTCAGTGCTTGTAACCTCATCTTCTTCAGAGTAACAATCACTCTCATCTTCGGAGTAAAGCAATGCGTTTAGCTCTTCCGTATCCTCCTGCTTCTCGCTCTGCGAATCAGGTTGGCTATTTCCCGGCATCCCTTGACAAACAACCAAATCTTTGTTGCTTCTTCGGAGTTCTTCCTTCATGTCAGGCTGTTTCTGGCTCTCAAGAGATCTACGGATGTCGGAAGTGAGTAGAAGAGTCGTCTTATCTCTTGACTGATCAAACACTAGGAACTTCTTCTGTGTACATTCGCCCATGAACCCATGAACCCAACCATGAGAGCCAAGAGTAGAGAACATGTCAGTGGTGCCACCACGGGTTTTAGATATCAAGTTCGGGTCTTTCTTCGCTAGGGACGACAATGACCTCAAGCTCTGCTTAGGAAACCACAACCCGCGATCTTGTCCCATCCAAACAAATCAACTGTCCAAAAAAAGAAAGAGGACATTGATTCAAACAAATCAGCTACATCAAGAAGAGGAGAGATCAAAGATTATGTTGCAAAATCTTGAACTTACCAATCAAAACGCTGCCTAGTCACAAAATACAATAGTTTGTTTCCCTTTTCTTGAGAACAACACAAAATGAATAGAAGAAAACTAATCTTGAGAACAACACAAAATGAATAGAAGAAAACTAAGGCTTTAATTGAGAACACTGAGATATCGAAACTAGTCTACGTGACGGGCTTCAAAAAATGACGGAAATATTCAGCCTGCAACATCAAAGCCAAAACAGAACCAATATTAAAAAAAAAAGGGTTCAAAGCAAACGAATGTAGTTAAAGAACGATTGTATTTCAATTAGAAACTTAGTAATGTGTAATGTGTAAAGACGGTTAGTTTCATTTTTCTCTATATAAAAACTTTAATCAATGATAAAAGACTTTATCTTCTCTCTGAGTTCTTTTCACATCTCTGCGCACATTTCTCTTCGATTTCTTCGTTCTGTTCTACGAATTCGATTCCATTCCAATGTTCATCAAATGAGGATGACTTTAAAAGAAACAAAGAAAGTTTGTGAAAGAACCTGCCAATCTTGGAGAGGTTGAAAGCAAGCAATGACTCTAACAACAATGTTTTCTGCGAAACCGTTCTCGTGTTTCAATGTCCGAAATCTTGTCTGTCCTGGTGATTGACAAACCATAACTACTTATTCAGTTAATCTCCCAAGCAGAGTATCCAAAGAACAGAGCAACGAAAACGAGAGAATCTCAAATAATTTGGCGGATGAAACAAGGGATTGTGAAGAAAAAAGACGACCCCATTACGGAAAAAAACAAAAAAGAAGGTTTTTTTTGTTTGATGGGTCAATGGCAGAAGCGAGAACTCAGATTACAGAATCAGGCGACATAAGACACTCAAGGAGATAAATCTACGAGATCTCAACCACCACGGCATGCTTCTGCAAAAGAAACTATGGTCTGAGGAAATTGAAGTTTTAACGAGGGCGGAAGAAGAGGTTGGTTCAGTAATGGCGAAGAGAAAGAAAGTGAGTGTAGTGAAGAAGCAGAAGAAGAAGAAGATATATATATGAAGGAAGGACAAAAAGACGAAACTGACCTTGATCTGAAGAAAGATGCGTGCGTGTGTGAAGTGTAAGGATAATGATGCCACACTACTACAGTGTTTACAAATCCAATAAGTGTTTTGATTTTTTTTTTTTTTTTCTTTTTGGAGTTTAAATGTTTTTTTTGTTTTGATGATCTTGGAGTTTAAATGTCAATGGCTAATTAGCTGAATGTGATGGGTCGAAAACAGTTTTTTTTTATATTTGGAAGATTAGCTGACTCTTAATTTGGATTATAAATTGTATTTGGGTAAAAGACTTTCAATTGACTTAAAATTATCATTTGGTTGAAAAATAAATTATGCTAAATAACTTATTTTTGAAAAATATATTTAGTCATCTTTTGAAACTGAAAGCTTCATCATAAAAAACTACTGAACATTTATAATAATTTTTAATGTTTTTATAGTATATAAAATATATTAAACATTCTTTTTAAATATATTGTATTCTTAAGCATATATCTATATTAATTTTTTTGTAATGTCATTCCGAAAAAATTATCCAAATGTACAATCTTTTTTAATAAATTTATTCCACGATTTTTTATTTTGCGAATTTCATTTGATTATACAGATTAAGTTTATTTTCTATGATTCCACAATTACACAATCTTTTTTATCCAAGTTTTTGTTGAGATATATATTTTTCTTCATAGACGCATGTAAACAAATTCAGCTAATGGAATCAATATATAAGCTCTTTCAATTTTACTGATCTCATCAAAACAAAATTTTCATCTAAATAGAACGTGTTTTTTCATAGTCGTTGAGATCAAAACACTCCTATTTGAATGAAATTTACATGTGTGTAAATTAGTGAATATAAATGTTATTGTTCTCACCGTTTAAGCGATAGATTCACTAATTTAGCTAAAAAAAAAATTGCCATTTGACGCCAAAGTGCACTTTACTTCATGCAATCATATTTGTAGAAACGCATACTCGTATTTTTGTGTTGTTGCCTTCTTGGTTTAGTCCATTGTAAGAAATAAAAGAGATGGTGAAAGTATCCAATGTGATGAAGAGGAAGACCCAATCATTCCTCAATACTCGTTTGCTATGGCTTGACCGTTCAAACCCCAAATCATTTTCTTTTTCCTACTTTCTCTTTTTACCTTTTTGCATCCTCCATTTTCGTTCTCTGATTTTCACAAATATTATCTTCTGATTTTGGTTGGTCTATTTTTATATGGATCTTCAAAAGACTTTGGAAGAACAAAATTATCAGTAAAAAGGGTTGAATTTTTCATGAAGGGCGTATTAAATATTTAAATAGTAGCCATGGAATTTAGCAACAAAAAAATTGATGGTGATTTTCGTGAAATTTTAAAAATTAACTAAAAACAGAATAATTACAAATTATGTGATATAAAAGAGAATAATCTAGCAGAGTAACTGAATTATATGACGGATTAACTAATTAGCGTATAAGTAAAAACAACTTATAAATAGGAGATTACATGATTAACTACCCAATTCAAAAGTAAAGAGTTTATATAGATAATGTCAACTAACCTACAACTTATAAGAAAATTAGTTTAAAAAAAAAAGAATTTCTGATAATTTAATTAGTAGACATAATTATCAAATAAGCAACATATAATATTCATCTCTCTTACTTTCCTCCTAAAGCGATTGTTTGCTTATATTAAAGAGGCACGCTCTTCCTTTTGTTTTTTTTTTTTTCCCTTTCTTGTAATCTCTTCCATAATATGCATTGTATGTTCTTTTTATTTTGATTAAAAACAGCTTCATTGACATTACTAAATTTTTGTATTCACTAGAGATATACGAACGGCGCAACTCATTCTCAATGACTTAAGAATATTAATAAATTCAATGCAAACCAATATTGTTTGAACTTTTAAGTTCTAAAAAAAATTTGAATATAGTATAACTAGGCAAATAAATGTATAATTGAGATAGAATTATAAGCTCATTAACATATTACCAATTCCCTGTAATGTTGATCATTAAAAAGATAGGTAGATGTGAGCTCCTATATTTTTAGGATTCTTTGACATTAACTATGGTTCTTTAACCAAAAAAATGATAATAATAAATGGGTACCCAAAATTTGAATACTCCTAAAAATGGCTTTTTTGAATTATTTGCGAGTTAATTGCGAATAACTTACAAGTTACTAGCTGATTATTTGTCTCCTTGTTTATCCGATTAAAATTTTAACATAATTTTATATAACTTTTAATTTAATAAAATCATAATAAGAAGTATATATATAATAAAATAAACGAGTAACGGATATAGCAAACCGAGTATTTGCCTTGTTAACACTTGTTACTCGATCCGTACTTGCAAATATCTAAATTACGTTACTTGTTACTTGTCTTGATAACGACGGTATAGTTGGGTTTTTTTTTTAAGTCGGATACAAAACATAAAACTAATACAAAGACAAGTATCAAGTCGGTTCAATTCTTCTTGAAAGGGGATTAAAATCTGCTCTTATCCTTAGTTTGGGAGATTACGAATTTCGTCCCATAATTTTCGATTTATCCAAAAAAAAAAACAAATTATGGCCATTCCTAACTTGCACCACTAGGAATACCAAGTTAGCCAATTACCAAATTAATCGTAGATTATTAATCATAAAAGTTGATATCAAAACTATCTACAACTGAGTAATCCCCAAAAAAAAGATAGAGACATGTTCTCTCTCGTCAGAAAATAGCACTGGATTGTAATAATTATACTCGCATTTGTTTATTGATAATAAAAGAAAATCTTATATTACATTGATAGGTGTAGAAGACCCATGATTTAGTAACCTGAAACAAATCTTTGATGTACAGATAAGATAGATACGTACGGTTCCCCACAATCATACAAGCATAGTGCCATTTAATATTACCACGCTATATATAAATTATTCATAAACCATTAGGATAATATAAGTAATACGTATAGTATAAATTAGATTAATTAAAAGTAGATAATACTTAATGCCTCAATGTCTTAATGGTGTCATGGGCCCAAAGCAACCCTCTCCACCGTTTCTCTCTTTCAATGTGTCTAAGTAATCATATCACATGATGTCCACCATTTTACTTTGTGTTATATATACACATACAAATAACATTCTTTTCCTTTTGTGTGGTTAATTAAAATACACACATACACATATTAGTAAGAAAATTTTTTTGAATTGAATGTAAAATTGTATTCAACCAAAAACTTTTTTACAATGAATGCATCAGCTATTGTTTACTTGTTTTGAAAGAAAAGCGATAGAAATATTAGTATATTACATATATGAAATGTCTATTTGTTTTATCTTTCGGTGTTCTTCCAATTCAACCATGATTTTATATGCTGATTCATATCTTTAACACAAGGTACGATATATGAAGCTCATAAATCATAATAAACATGCAACACTTGTATTGTATGATTATCATGAATGCCGTTAGATTATAGGATCATAGTAGCTAATCTAATCAAAAACTAATTAACACAATAAAAGAGTGAGATCCAATACACGAGATACATATAGAAAACTATTAATAGAATCAATAGATATAATTAATACGAAATCTAACATAAACCTAGACCAATAAGAAATAATAGAAAACCACTTGTTGTGCTTATTAATAATAACAACACAATATGTGTACAATGATAGCGTAGGAGATGATTAAAAACAAATATACCAGAAGAACAATTCTTGTTTGAAGGGTGGACTCTCTCAAAAAGTTAAGATTTCAAAAAAAAANTTAAAATTTAAAAAAAAAAAAAAAAAAAAAAAATTAAGATTTCATACAAACCATGTAGATTCTATATTAGGGATAATATTCCATATCGGAAATTTAAAGGAACAAAAACTAATATATAAAATATATCAGATTAATTGTCAATTGGTTTTGAGTAAGAAATTTATAATCCTAACTTTTTTTTTGTTTTTGCGTCAACAGATGGACAACAACGATGAATCGATACGTTTGATTGTTTGTTTTGCTGCTGTGCGTGTACGATAAATGACAGGGGATCAAATCATGTTAGTTTCATAGTGGTTGGAACTTGGATTTAAGGATACATTTCAATGATTAAATTTTGGTATCTAGAGACTAAAAAGAATTAAACGTTAGACGTTCCAACGTTTTAAATTCTTGGATTAATGATATGTTGCCAATATGTGTCACAAAACCAGCAATGATTAATCAAACATGAGTTCATCGCCAAAAATATAAAGTTATCGCAGAAATGTGTGGCTAAACACCTAAACCCACGATAACAGAACGAACACAATATTATCATTCGTTACCATTGCCCGTCATTAGCGATAAAAATGCGAGTAGATTCGTTATTACTCATGCCATACGTGAGAACATTTTGTATAATTTTTATCTTGATTTTTCAATTATGTTTTGATTATATATATGTTTCCAACGATAGTCTTTAAAATACACAATAAAATTTTTGGACCTTTTGATTTGTTGTGGTAAATATAACTACGAACATGCATTAAAATAAACAATAAAATTTTTATCAAAAAAACAATAAAAAAGAGCACCATGAGTTGTGTGATACTTTATTTGAGATAATACATATTAAACATTGATCTCCATAAGAATAGTGAAGCTTTTAGTGGGGACAAAAGACAATGGAGCCATTTGGTACGTGGATTCTCCAACAAAATCATCCACGCTTCGTGCAATTTAAAGCAACCAATACACTTAACCACAACTCCAAGTTCTCACATCGATTTATTTTCATATGTATAAACATGGTTGGACCCACTTTTCATTTTACTCTAAATGCTGAAAAAAGAACAATACATACATAATATATGGTAAACTATTTATTTTTTATATGTTTTACGTTTTAAAAATGCAATTCGGTCACCTTTTAAATATGATTTATAAAATATGTTTATAAATCAAATTTTTACGTTTTCATATTTTATAAATATAATTTCACAATTCAACTTTCCATAGATCCATAAATGAACAATGCAACTGATGGAAATATAGTAGAGCAGTAGCTGTAAGGAGCATAAGCAGTATGCTGCTGAAGCTGTATGCGCTTAATTAATATATATATTTTAGTGATTGGTAGAGCTGAGAGTAATTATATATAAAATTATATAAAAATATTTAATATACTTACTCTAACATATTATTTATATATATTACATTT